>SNQJ01S0205090.1:0-16509 GCA_010110895.2 Picea sitchensis | reverse complement strand
TACAAAAATATCGCCAAACATTTATAGTTGGCATATGAAGGATTAGTAAGATTCGCCAAGGTTTCTACATTTTAAAACAAATTTCCATCCTTAAAATCATCCCTGATCTTCAATGATACTGATTTCTGATGCACCTTCAGAATCAATAATCTTTGTCGTTCTATCCCAGGGAAAATCTTCAATTCATCCCCGACAATGACGCCAAAAATGTTATCACCAAAATTCACCTTTGGATTGCGGCAGAGGTAAGCCTAGTACCCATCCATTTATATGTCACAATGAATAAATTTAAGGGCGGTCTAATGAACACGGCCTTAGGATTATGTTGCTTTAACTCAGAAAACTGGGCTGGTATGTATAAGAAGATGAGGTCTTGATCTAAATTTAGTCAGTAAGTTGTAATAAAGGTGAGTAGGGGGAAGAACTTGAGGAGAGTGAAGAGGTCTGCTATGGACATCCTGTCTTCCAGCAACATAAAGAGGAAAAACTCAGAACACAAGATCCTCTTGTTTCAGAGTTTTAAGGAATTGAATGAAATTATCACTGAACTGAATTCAAACATACATCACAATTCAATAAAAACAACCCGACTGGATCATCCATGCCCAAGTCATTCAACGTTGGAGGGAAAATAAAACACAGAAATTGATTAAAAATGGTCGTGATGTCACTGTGATCAAGCCTACATCACAAAAACATAACTACCCTCGACTGGATCCTCCATGCCTGCGTGTTCTAACATATTTGTTTACAGAGATATGAAAATACAATGACTTACATTAAAAAAAAAGTCTCAAATACAGATACCTAACTAGAAGAACCAGAGCTTCATTAAAAATTCACAACACGAGAGCCTAGCTCAACCATCGACCCTAAAAAAAATCAAAACCGAGTATTTATACTCGGAACAACTTGTCACCACCAGGATCATGACCTGGCCACTACAATCAAATTTTTGCATCTGCATCTTATTTTGTCAGTCTGTACATGCATTCTTCCATTAGACGTGAGTTCAGATCAGTATGGGCTTTGCAAGAAAGTCCGCTGACAGGGGACTTTGGACTGAAAGTCTGCTTTCATGACCATTTATTCCATGATTTCTATTTATCTGGTGAAATGAGGTTTCAACCACCTTCCCCAATTTCATTAACTACTTTCATCGGGCTCAGGGCGAGGTCTGACACAGATGAATATTCCGGGAGGTGCCCATGACTCCTTCCAATTTATCTTGGCATATTGAAACCACGCAGATCTTCTATTGAGAACAATACAAGTGCTTTCAGCCTTAGGTACAAATCCTTTCCATCACTTCACACGACCTCGAGCCATGACCTCATGCTTATCCCACATGAAATTTTGGTATTTTTCATTTCGGGAATTTTCACTCCCCTTGATTTCAAATATCTCGATGCTCGAAAAATTGAAACGACCTATCTGGATCGACGGTTGGAACCTCTTTGATATTGACGTCTAGGATCACCTTGAATAATCTCAAATGCCCACTGCTTGATAGGCACTTTACCTTTCTTTACGGCCTTGCTTCCATATGACTGTCGATTGTGATCGTGGTCCCAACTCTTAGGCGCGTCGCAATTTCGCTTTTCGCAAACTCACGTTGTGCTCCGTACTCAAACCTTTGAGTCACGAAATCGTGACCTCTTGGATCAGGTTCCACGCATCCCCTTTGATCGGATGAACTAGATGAATATCAACATTTCGGGGTCCTGGCCATCGACATTTCTCACTTGAGATTTTCTGAAACAACTTTCTCCATGCTGATCCTGCGCCACATGTCCTTCTGTAATGAACGGCCCAGATCATTTTGCGACTTCATGTTTTGATAGTCCTCGTGACTCTTCCCTTTGATTGATCCATTCTACGAGTCATCAAAACACTAATCTTGCGCCACGCGTCCTTCCCAGGATTGACGGCTAGGATGGCCTTGTGATTTTAGAACTATGTCTGATGCTATACTTCGTGTAACTTCTACGATATTGATCGCCTGATGGTCGTCGATCCAATATGCATGATGGATATCCTCCATTGAAATCTAATCTTTCTCACTCACTTTATTTGAGTCCATAACATACCATTTTAAGTGTTTCTCTTATGCTTATGGATGCAGCCTTTGTAAATGAATACTTGGATGACTGATTGAGGACTCAGGAAGGAAAAAGGATAAGCGATAGAGACAAAGAGAAAGAAGTGATCAAATTTAGAGAAAACATAAAGGCTTGGGGCCGACACCTCTCAGGCAGAAAAAAAGAAGAAAACTATACGCCGAAATAAAAACCTTACGATTGGGTCTGCAAAAAGGAGGAGAGACAGGAAAAATTACAGAATCAGGAAAAATGCCCAAATTCACAAGACTCTGACAAGTTTATGTGATAACATAACTTGTTGAAGAATATGAATGGATTAGCCCTATGGTGGTACAGGATAAGAAGTCATGAGAAATCAGAATTTGTGTATATTTAAGGAAACTGAATGATGCATGCCTACATGATCCATTCCATACACGCTTTACCGATGAAGTTTTAGATAACACAGGAGGACAGGAGGTCTACTCATTCACAGATGGATTTTCAGGTTATCACCAGATCAGGATTGCTAAGGAATATCGACATAAGAACAAATTTGCAATAGAATGGGGTTTGTTTCAGTACACTGTGATTCCTTTTGGCTTAAATAATGCACCAACCATATTTTTCAAAGTGCTGGTCGAAGCATTTAAGGACTTTCTACACAAGTTCTTGGAAGCATATTTTGACGGTTGGACTATTTTTAGCCTAATGAAAGACCACATTGAATGTTTGAGATTGATGTTAGATAAGTGTAGGCAATGTTAGATTGCCCTGAATTTGAAAAAGTGTATTTTCTTTTCACCTTTTGGAGTGTTGCTTGGGCACATTGTGTTTAATAAGGGATTATTGGTGGATCCTTCCAAGATTGCCATCATTGTTGATCTACCTCCTCCCACTTTGGTTAGGTAGTTATGCTCTACATTAGGGCACACTGGATACTACAAAAAGTTCATTAAAGGCTATGCACAGATAACAATACCTATGGAGAAGCTATTAAATAAAGACAGTAAGTTCCAATGGACAAATGAATTCCAACAGAGCTTCGACACACTCAAACAGAAAATGGTCACTGCGCCAATCTTGGTTTTTCTAGATTGGATTAAGGAGTTCAATGTTCATGTCGATGAATTTTCCATTGCATTGGGAATAGGTTTAGAATAGCCGAGTGCAAGATACATTGACCACCCTATAGCCTTTGCTAGCAGGAATATCTCTACAGATGAGAGGAACTACACTATGACTGAAAGAGAAGGCTTGGTTATGGTTTATGCACTGCAAAAATGCAAACACTATTTGTTGGGAGGACATTTTCATATGTTCACTGATCATTCTACATTAAAATACTTAGGCAAAAATATAGTGTTGGGGGGAAGAATATGTAGATGGCTACTATTATTCCAGGAATATGTCTTTGAAATTGTGGTCAAGCTAGGAAGAATGAATAAAGGACCTGATCACTTATCTAGGTTAGAACATGGAGAGGAACCTACTAGTCTGAAGGATACACTACCATATGCACAATTTCTAGCTATTGGGAAAGTTGATGATCACTTCGCCGAGATAGTTCAATTCATGTCCACAAGAATGACACTTCATGAGTACACAATCATTCAGAATAAATAGTTGGTAGTCCACGCTGCAGATTTTCAACTCATAGCTAGACAATTGTATAAGATGGGACCAGATGAGATCTTGAGGATATGTGTTATGGAGGCAGAAAGACCATTGATTCTTGTAGAAGCGCATGAAGGCATTGCAGGAGGACATTATGCAGGGAAAAAAACAACTTAGAAGGTTCTCGGAGTTGGCCTCTGGTGGCCTACTTTACATAAAGATGCTAAGGAATACTATAGAGCCTGCGATGTATGTCAAAGAGTAGGAAAGGATTCTAAAAGGGATGAGATGCCTTTAGCACCACAATTAACATTACAAGTATTCTAGAAATGGACCATTGACTTTGTGGGACCTATTACCCCATCGGGAAGGCACACATGATCTCGATACATTATCACTGCGACATAATATTTAACTAGATGGGCATAAGAAAGAGTAGTTAAATAATGTAGTGTATCTACAGTTTCACAGTTCATATTTGAGGATATTATCACCAGATTTGGATGCCAGAAGATCCTCATGAGTGATCAAGGCACACACTTCATCAACAAAACTATTGAAGCCTTAACTCAGGAATTTGAAGTTCGCCATCAAAACAATACTCCATACCACCCACAGGGGAATGGTACAATCAAAGCTTTCAATAAGATGTTGGAGACAACACTGACTAAGATTTGTAGTGTCAACATAGATGATTGGGATTTAAGAATTCCAATATTATTGTGGGCCTACAAAACTACCTACAAGAAGTTAACAATGCATACCCCATTTATGTTGGTATATGTCTTGGAAGTAGTGGTACCTATGGAATACTTGTTTCCTATTTTAAGAATTGTATAATTTACAGGTATGGATGACACCAACATTGTTCAAGACAGGCTTGTGCAGTTGTTGGAACTAGAAGAAGATAGGTTTATTGTAGGATTTCGTCAGCAGGTACAAAAAGAAAGAGAAAAGGATTATCATGATAGGCACATAAAGAGGAAGGCATTAAAGCAAGAAGATTTGGTATTTTTATATGACAACAAGTTCATGAAGCAGCCAAGGAAGTTCAGGACACATTGGATAGGACCATTTGAGGTTGCCTATTTCACAGAAGGAGGAGCTGCGCATTTGAAAATCCTTAATGGAGAATGGAAATAAGGTTTGGTAAATGGGAGCCGGTTGAAATTGTATTATGACAACCAACTGCCTCACAACCCTCAATAAAAGCAAAGAAAAGAGGGGTCTAGGTACCAGGTGTAGTTGAAACTAGGCACTAGACACAGAAAAGACATTATGCACAAACATGGGAGGGACAAAGCAGAAAGCACAGGCTGCTTCACATAGTCTGCAGTCGAAGTAAAATAGAAGGTTCAACCTTGCAGTGACTCGGGACGAGTCGCATGTGAGTGTTTGGGGCTTGTTGGCCCTTAGTTATGGAAGGAAGTGAATATTAAGGAAGAAAGGTGAAGTATGAATTGAACAGAAGGAACATAAACCGAGGAGGGTTCGAAGTGGTTAAATAAGTAGAAAATAAGGAGAAAAGGAAGGAAAAGCTAGCCGTTGGAAGAGTAGATCGAGGAATACAAAGCAACAAAGAAGATGGATCATGGAAAACTCAGCAAGTGGAAGAAGACATCAACGAGTGCTTTGGATCACCTTGCATAAAAGGAGGAAGGACAGGCTGGCGAAGCCCTGAAAATGCGGGTCAAGTTGACCTAGGGTTCAAGCACCTAGGGTTTTGGATCTAGGGTTTTGGCACCTAGACTTTTCTATGTAATGTATAAATAAAGGTCTAGAAGACCTGGGAGGGTTCATTCATTCTGTCTTTCTAGGTTGGTTCGTTGATACTATGGTTGTTGTTGTTCATTGTTGAGTGTTGTTGTAGAGAACAATGTTGAGACTGTATTGTAAGATATTCAGCTGGGTGCGAAGATCACTCTGCAGCTGGGTGCACAGGGAGGGACGAGAGACAGAGAGAGAGATCTGCAAGCTAAGTGCACAGATAGAACTATATGTTTTCATCTAATATATCAAGAAACACAGTTCTGTGGACGTAGCCCTAGGGAGAGGGTGAACCACGTATACCTTTTTGTTCTTTGTGATTGATGCTGTCTTATTTTCCATCTGATATACTATTATTGAATTATTGTGTTAGATCAGAGATATGACGTGCAAAGTAGGCTTAAGAGAGATAAAGAATAACTATATTGTTGTGTTTTTCTGTCCTGGATCCACTTTTCATTTCCTCTGGTTGTAGACACATGTGCCCTGCAACCCCCTATTGCTACTTCGGGTGAGACTGCATATTCTTCGCAGGTGTTGTTGAAAGGGCCAGTAGTTAGGGCAAGAAAGTGCATGTGTGAGTCAAATTTGAGTCCATAAACCCTCCCATAACGTTAAGGCATGAAAATAGTCTATCCATATCAAATTTCAGTGCATACATAAACAATTTGAAAAAATTTCAACGTTGGCCCCATTCGCAGGTCATTGTTCCCGTGTCTAGTCCTAATACAATTTCCGTTCCTTCTTCCTTGTAAAATTAGTTCGAAAATACACACATCCCCACATATAGTACTGTAAGGGAGTATTTTTATGGTGTTGATTAAGAAATCAACAAAAAAGAGGGATTTTTCATCACAACTATGACACAGATACATTGTATTTACAATATTAATGTAGAACCTGAAAGAAAAATGAAAAAAGACTGATGAAAACTTAAAACTTGCATCAACCAATTTTTGTACTTTGAAATAAAATTAGGGTTTATGGTCTACATGATGAATTGATGATGGAATAAAGTGGCCGTGTAAGTCAAATTTGAGTCCAGAAACCCTCCCATATCGTTAAGGCATGCAAATAGTCTATCCATATCAAATTTCAGTGCATACAAAAACAATTTGAAAACATTTCAACATTGGCCCCATTCACATGTCACTGTTGCCCGTATCTAGTCCTAATACAATTTTCGTTCAGTTTGACAGTACACATGTCCCCGCATCTAGTACTACAAGGGAATATTTTTATGGTGTTGATTAAGAAATCAACGAAACAAGGGGATTTTTCATGACAACTATGACACACATACATTGTATATACATTAATTTAGAACCTAAATGAAAAATGAATAAATGCAACGAATTGTATCCCATGTGTACATTTGAAGATACTTGCGACGAATTAGCTATACTTGGAACCACATCACCCATTTCCTTTGTTTATCCCATGTAAATATTCTTGCGACGAATTATCTATACTATCGAACAAACTTTTTTCGTTGATAGTATAGCTAATTCGTTGCAAGATTATTTTCATTCGTCACTCTAGCGATGATATCCTTTCCTTTTCTCTTGCCCGTGAATTCCCTTCTTTGTCTCTCTTTCCAATGAAAATATTTTCATAAGTGATGGTTACTAAATTATCCTTGATTTTCTCCTCTAGTACCTATTCTTAAAGTTTAAAATGATCAACATCAGCTTATAAGAGAATCCAATAAAAATATATTGCTTTACTTCTATAGAGACTACTCTCTCTATGTTTTAAAAGATAACTACATGACACTACACTTAAATGACAAATTCCAACACTTGATGGTTTTAATTAGGATTCATTTCATATTTGGTTTATCAACTTGAAATTAAAATTTGATANTTTTCAAGCTAGTTGTACCTTGAGTCAAATGCAAATATGAAATTAGGAATCATTAACATATCTACTAGAACATATGAAAAATAGGGTTTATGGTTTACATGATGAATTGATGAAGGAAGAAAGTGGGTGTGTGAGTCAAATTTGAGTCCAAAAACCCTCCCATATCATTAAGGCATGTGAATCGTCTATCCATGTCAAATTTCAGTGCATACAAAAACATTTTGAAAAAATTTCAACATTAGCCCCATTCATAGGTCACTGTTGCCCATGTCTAGTCCGAGAAAAATTTACGTTCCTTGTTCCTCGTAAAATTTGTTCGACAGTACACACATCTCCACATCTAGTACTGAAAGTGAGTATTTTTATGGTGTTGATTAACCATTCAACGAAAAAGAGGGAGTTATGGTCCATGCCTAGGGATTTATGGAATCACACATGCAATATGTGATATAACAATGGTCATTTCAAATGCATTTATAACATGGAGTATGGTTCTCATGTTTGACCAAGGAATTCTCTAGGGTCAAACGACAAGGGACAAGATCATAGAAATTTCCTTAGGGACACATGGGCCATTCATCACAGTCATTTTTATAGTGTTGATTAAAAAATGAACGAAAAAGGGATTTTTCATCACAACTATGACACACATACATTGTATATACAATTAGAACCTGAAAGAAAAATGAAGAAAGGTTGATGCAAACTTAAAACTTGTGTCAAGATATTTTTGTACTTTAAAGAAAAATAGGGTTTATGGTTTACATGACGGATTGATGATGGAAACAAGTGGGTGTGTGAGTCAAATTTTAGTCTATAAACCCTCCCATATCATTAAGGCATGCACATAGTCTATCCATGTAAAATTTCAGTGCATACAGAAACAATTTGAAAAATCTTCAACATTGGCCCCATTCATAGGTCACCATTGCCCATGTCTAGACCTAGTAAAATGTATGTTTGTTGTTCCTTTTAAAATTCATTGGCAATACACATGTTCCCTCATTTAGTACTATATATTTGAGTCTAGAAACCCTTCCATATCATTAAAGCATGTGAACAATCTATCCATATCAAATTTCAGTGCATATAGAAACATTTTGAAAGAATTTCAACATTGGCCCCATTCACAGGTTACTTTTGCCCATCAAGTTACTGCTGAACTAGATTACATATGAGAATGAAGCTCCGTATGAAAAATCAAGCTACATATCGTCAAGGAAAATCAATATTACTGTTGAACTAGAGTGGTTTTTGAGTCTGGAAACCCTCCCATATCGTCAAGGCATACAAACAGTCTATCCATGTCAAATTTCGGTGCATACAGAAACATTTTGAAAAAATTTCAACATTGGCCCCATTCACAGGTCATTGTTTCCCATCATGTACTCTATCCCTAGTACAATGTCTTTTAATAGTTGTTTCCTTTAAAATTTGACTAAGAAAATTAAAACCAAATTAGGAAGAGATGGGTCGATATATAGAGTGGGTGTGTGAGTAATATTTGGGTCTAGAAACCCTTCCTAACTGGCCTGATGGGGATGAAATACGACCACATAGGTTGATGAAATGCCTCTACAACCCAAAATTTTGAGCACATGACCTACACATCGATTGTTTTGCAAAGTTTACTTAACGATCATTCAAAATTAAATTTTAGAAGAGTGAACCTTATCAGGTAGTTTACTTCATAAGGACCTCAGGTGCATTTAGCTTTTAAGATTAGTTTCTGTCGACCCAGGCCTATTTTTCATATTTCTTTCTCACTTTCTCATCTTTTGCATGATAATTTTGTGTTAGTTTGGGTTTAGAATTAATTTTGCTAAAACATTGGACTTTCATTTAGATTTTATCTTCCATTGCTGAAAATATGATGTTAGATATATGTAGGCAAGTGTGCTTTGTAAAAAATCTTTATTTATATATTCAAGAAATGCATATGCCTAGATTTGGTTTGATGTTATGATCCTAATTTTAGTTTATTAGGATAAAGAACCCCGTGAAATGGAAATATGAAGGAGAGGAAAAGGTGGCGGTCTGAAGAATATTCTTTGTTACATGCCTATGCTAAGCGATATTGGCCACAAGAATGGAATATTGTATCGCAGAGAATGAATAGATCCTTGGAAAGAGATCCAAAATCTCGTGTAGAGAGGTGGAAGAACTACTTGAAGCTCAAAATCAAGAAGGGCTCCTTATTAGAATATGAGTAACATCTCGTTATAAGTATTCAGGTCAAATACGGTAACAGGTGGAAGAAAATCGTAACCCAAGTGCCTGGAACAACTTCCAAGAGACTGAGAAAATGGTGGGAGGTCTATAGAGAGAACATTATCAACTAGAATATATTTCTTATAAAACAACACTATTTTGATTTAAAGAAAAATGACATCAATTGCGGAAAGACAAATAATCACAGGAATTTGAATGAAAAAGAATACCAGATAATCGACGATCTCTATTGGTAAAAGGCTTGAGATAATATGAATTTCCCGAATTTCCCGACGCTTGGTAAGTAATTCTCGGTGCTAATTCGAGCTCTATTTTGAGCTTCTTCAATGAGATAATCCTTACCAATCGGTTGGTAGATGGGTTTAATTGCAATGAATGGCATGTTGTAATGAATTCGCTGCTATCTAATCCATGTCAAGTCTTTGACTGCGGTGGCGGTTGGTAATTAATGTGTCCAAAGCATATGGGGGATAGTGCGATAACGTCAGATGGATGCTCACCATCATCCATGAAACAATTCACCTGCATCATGACTGCATGAGTACTTTTATTCACTTGTGGAACCATGCACTAAGACAATCATTGGCTTAGTGCATGGTGGATAAGGCTTTCCATAGTACTATGCTCCAAAAAATTACTCCCATGAGATCTAGAATCTTATATACGTTACACCAATAGTTAATTAAATTGGGTCTTTATATAGTATGTTACTTTTCAAATTTTCAAAGAAATTTTGGGTTCCTCCTCGGGCATAGAAAAAGATGACAGGATAAAACAATAGTACTATGCTCCATAAAATTACTTCTATGAGACCTGGAATCTTATATACGTTACACCAATAGTTAATTAAAATGGGCCTTTATATACGTTACTTTTCAAATTTTCAAACAAGTTTTGGGTTCCTCCTTGAGCATAGAAAAATATGGCAGGATAAAAAAATAGTACTATGCTCCAGAAAATTACTCCTGTGAGACCTGGAATCTTATATACGTTACACCAACAATTAATTAAGCTGAGTTTTTATATACATTACTTTTCAAATTTTCAAACAAATTTTGGGTTCCTCCTCGGGCATAGAATCATTTGGTTGAGAAATACAATGAAAGGAAAAGTTAAAGGAGTGGCGATGGATGGAAGAAGGTGAGGGACGTCGAACAACATTTCTCAATCTCAAATTGAATATGCAATTCATTGAAGTTGGAGGGTGACAAATGGCAAACAAATTGTATTATGTATTTCTTTGCAAACAATTAATGTTGTATTATACATTAGGATATATATTATCCAATTTGAAGTATATTTATATATCTCATATATATCTCAAACCTATAGAACATGTAATTATTTAATTGCTTTGTTATAGATTTGCATATTATTAGTCATGGAAAATAAGGAATAGCATTTTGAATCATGATGGGTAAGTAGGTAATAGGGTAACAACAATGTAAAGGGTGAAGGTGGTAACAAAACCCAAGGATGGACTTCTCAACTATGGAGTCCACAAATTTAATTATACATAATAAAAGTAGAAGAACATTTTAAAAAATAGTCTAAAAGTTCAAAACAAATTCTTCATTGATTAACATCCAAAAGTTAAAAAAAAAAATCTTCACTGATTAAAATCCAAATTTTTAACTAGAAAATTTTCAAAAACAATAAAAGATTTGAATAACACAAATTCAAAACTGCAAATTCAATTCAAAAGAAGTGTAGTTGAATAACAAAATCAAGTTAGTTGAGATATTCAAAATTCTATTGTATAGGACACCCTCAATAACTATAGAATGAATGCACCAATATTGTTGAGTGAGCCTCTGGTAAAGCACTGTATTTTAGTTTAAATTTTTTTTGTGCAAAGTCCTTGGGGTTTTGTGTGATGCCTTATCCAATTTTGGTTGTTGATATTATTGCACAAGTTTGTAAGTACATCATGAAAAACAAGGTGTTAACTAATAGTGGTGCATAAAACATGATTCGATGGGTAATACTAACAATTATATCATAATAGGCCACTAACTGAGGTACATTATTTTTCCATATAGTTTATGCTCTCTTGATTTTCCATCATTTAATTTTGAATCATTATTCAAGTAACTATGCTAAAGGGTCAAATAAATATGCTAAAGAGTAAACAATGAACTTAAAACACAAAAAGCCAAGACTCCATTTTTTATGGTTATTGATCTTATTGCGCATGTTTGTAAGTACATGAACAACAAGGTGTTAACTAAAAAACATGATTGGATGGGTAATACTAACAATTACATCATAGTAAGAGGCCACTACCTCGGGTGCGTTATTTTTCCAAATAGTTTATGCTCTTTTGATTTTCCATCATTTAATTTTGAATCATTATTCAAATAACTATGCTAAAGGGTAAAAAATGAACTTAAAACACAAAAAGCCTCGACTACTCCATATAGAATATGGATGTTAAATGAAGGGAATGAAACTAAGGACCACTTTAAATAACCTATTTGGAATTGGAATTTACATGTTGATTATGTTTTTTTGAGATCTATCAAATTGTGTTTGGTCCATCAAAATTTGTACATGTCAATGACAAGCTCATAAAGCATGCCTTATACAAAACAAAAACTAACACCCAATTGAGGTGTTTTTCTATTATCACATCAACTAATTGTACTTCCATTCAGATTTATGAATGATTTCATAATGATGTGAGTTGACATATCAAAGTGCTCAATTAATTCATTAAAACTCCTCAAACATTTGTTTTCCTCATTTTAAAAGAACCGATGTTCTACAACATTGAACAATTTTCAAATCCAAAATGGAAATATGATCATGGGAAGGGATTTGAACTAATTATTTCCTTAGAATTACAGTTCCTGAGTGATTTCTAGTTCCTTGATTGAACTAACTATTTCCTTAGAATTATGGTTCTTGAAAAATTCGTCCTTCAATGAAAAGCAAAACCAACAATTTCCAATGGAGATACCGTTTCAAATTTGGACGGAAATCCCGCAGAAAGGAGAGGCATAACGAACAATTTTAGACGAAAATATGAAAGATATTTTTTTGTCACATGAAATCGCTGGGATGACATACCTACATCGTTGGTATGAGATGTTTTTGAAATTGCTAAATCTGATTTCTGCAATTAAAATCTGCAATTTCGACGAATTTGCATTGAAAATGCACATAAAGGATGATTTTTAATATTTTTCAATGAAACCTAAGAACCTGGCATCCACGTCGGCCATTACTAGAATAATTGCTTATATTGTCGAATTAATTCCTTGTTCTGTACAGGTTTTGCAACGTGTTGCTTTGACAAAAGATTGGGATTGATCATATTTTTTTCAAACACGGAAAAATTTTAAATTATGGTTGTCATTCATTGGCTTATACAAAAATATACACATAAAAATGTAAATCCCTGAGAAGAGACATACATACTAGTATATATGTGAGTGGAAAAATATTTCTTCCATTCCAATTTCTTTCATTGATGCAGACCCTCTTCTCTCCTAAGGGTTGCATACCTCCTGATCAAGGATCTTCAATTCCGAGCTGAATTGGCTCTCTGAGGCCTTAATGGTCTCACTTACGAATTAACACATGCCCTTTTTGTCCTCTGGTGCAAGTTCTAAGGCACCCACAACCTCTTTCTTCACATTGCTGAACTCACAGGTTTCATGCATAAGATCCTCTTCCGTTATCCCCTTCCTGCATGTGAGCTCGGGCTATGTACTTGCGTAAACACATGATTGAGGGCACGCCTAAGAGTGATTTGGGATCAACCTACTTTTCTCCCTGCAATTTACCCCCAGCCGCCACATACCCCTTTGTCGATATCGTGGTTCCGATTGTGGCCGCCCTCAAAATTTTAACGTCCGAGCACTTTCTGGCCCTGTAATCAAGCATAACCGTTGATCTTACGATCTTGACAGTGCTTATGAAATGACGGTTTGGATCTGCCCCTTTTGAAGCTATGAATCAGATATGACCTCTTTCAAATCAACGAACGAAGTCGATTTTTCCTTTCGGGCTTCAGGATTTTCAATTCTCAAACCTTGTTTTCTCCGCAATGCTTCCACCTGGAGCTCACGATATATTGACGCGTGTCTCTCGTAGATCGATGACTATGATTTCTTTGGTTCTTCGGGCTTCAAAAGACTCAACCCTCAAGTTTCACCTTCCTTCAAAGTGTGTGGATTTATACCGCATATCCTCTCAAACCGGATAGTTGATATTTACTTTGGGTCTTTACTCGGAGTCCACAGATTCATGCCACCTATCCTCTGGGTCTGACGGTTGAGATTTTTCTCGGCTCTCTAGCTCCCCGTGTTTCGGGAGTTTCAACTCTCAATTAAACTCTCTAAGTGATTTCTCTGGAGCTCACAATCCATCGCCATGTGTCCCTCTAGATCCGATGGTCACTATCCACTTCGATTCTTTAGGCTTTGGGAGTTTCAACCTCCTACGCACGTGTTCCTCCCGGAGTGATTTCTCCTAAAGATGACGGATTCTTGCCATGTGTCCTCTGCAATGGAAGGTTGCGATCTGCTTCGACCTTTGGGACTTTGGGATTTTATCACCCTTCGCACTTGGATTCCTACAAAGTGAATTTTCCCAGAGTCTCAAATCTTTCGACACGTATCTCCTGGAAACCAACGACCTGGATATACTTCAGCCTTTGGCTCTTCGGCAATTTTTCTTTCTCCTTATCCACAAAACTTCCAAAGTACTTTCACTCCAAAGTTAGGGATATTCTTCCACATGTCCCTCTTGATGATGGATGGTCCCTGGCCTCTTCGATACTTCATAAATTTGGTAGTTTGCTCTACTCTGTGATTTAAGAAACTTAAAGCTCATGCATCTTGCCCAGATCCAATGATCTAGAACGCTCTCCGCTCCCTCCTGGAAGGATCTTAGCCAGTGATTCAGAACCTTCATAATATTCCTTCCTTTGAATAATTTTCTTGTTATCTCTCTTGAGATTTCTCATCTTCTGCTCTCTTGACTTATTAAAGAGTCACTTCGACACTTAGTTTATTTTTGGATCTGTGCACTCCTTGCAACAAATTCGTACGCAAGGATTGAGTTCTTGCGAATGACTATGCACACCTTGCAACAGTCACTTTGCACTCCTTGCAAAGGGAAAGTTTTGCGTTATCACTTCTGAGCTTCAGAATCGAAACAAATTATGTCAACGCACTCCTTGTGGACTGTGTGCACACCTTACATAGACTCAATCGAAGAGATACAATTGAAACTTATGCAAACATCTCACAATTTCATATATTCGTAACGAAATTCATTCATTCATGAAAACAACAATAACAGGGAATTGCAAACAACAACAACACCATGCATTAGATCAATTTTTTTGTGTTATATTCATTCAAAAGTAAATGGCTACAGCTATGACCAAAACAACAACTAAAAACTCAAAAATTTCCTACTAACTCGCAGCAGCCTCATTTGGGTGTTCAAAACCTCTATTTATGTGAGAGGATTCTTAGGGTTCCCCCCGACTACTCGTCTACTCGAAAACAAAACCTAGCTGCTACCTTAGTTCAGTTACATTCGAGAATATGAGTGAAACTCCCAGATCACTTGTGATCATTCATCTTCCAAGCATTTGATCTTCTTTCATTTTTCAATCAGCTCCAAATGATTCGCAGTAAACGACAACGTTTAATATTCCGAAATGATTCCAAGGCATTGAGATGTCCTACCACGCGTGCTCGGTGATGATGCTCCTGCATCATACTCCCTTGGACAAAAATTCATGGAATCTTGTTCATGATCTCCTACACCGATATTCCATGCTTATGGATATCAACTTCATTTTCCCAATTGACATATTCTATTGGGTGTCCCTTCCACTTGACCAAATATTAAAAATAGGTCTTCCTCCTGGTCTTCTTGCCAATCCTCTAATCAAAGATCTTCTCCATATATGGTTTTTCTTCTATAAGCATGTGTTTCTCCCACTGAATCTTCTCTTGATATTATGATCCCCCTGTGTCATATTCCCTGTAAGGATACAAGTCTGAAACGTTGAATATGGGTGATATGCCCACATCATCTGGCAGCTCAATCTCATAGGCATTTGCATCAAACATCCATAAGATCTTACATGGCCCTATATTATTCATCTTTAACTTGTTATATGTTCCCCTAGGGAACCTTTCTTTCCTCAGATGTGCTAGAACCTAATATCCTACTTCAAATTGAAGTTCTCGATGATGTTCATCAACTCTATGCTTGTACTCTTGGCTAGAGCTATGAAAATGTCCTTTGATCTGGCTACAAAGCTTCTGCATTTCTACAACAAAATCTTCTGCTCTAGCACTTATAATCTCACTCTGTTCCAAGTCTCTCAACTCAAATACTCCCCTTGGTTTCATTCCATACAATATTTGGAATGGGCTCTTTCTAGTGCTCCTATTTGGTGAGTCATTGTATGAAAATTATGCTTGTGGCAGAACTTGACCCCACTAATTATGATGCTCAGTGACCAGGCTCCTCAATAATTTTCCCAAACTTATGTTTACCACCTCAGTTTGTCCATCTGTCTAAGGGTGATAATATGAGCTAAAGGATAAATCTATCCCCAACTTCTTCCACGGTTTTCTCCATAAATGACCAACAAATTTAGTGTCTCTGTCTGAGACAATGCTCCTAGGTATTCCATGAAGTCTCACAACTTCCTTGAAAAACAAATTTGCAACATGCGTTGCATCACTAGTCTTCTGGCATGGGATAAAGTGTGCCATCTTTAAAAATCTATCCACCACCACAAATATGGAATCAAATCCTCTTTTCATTCTTGGAAGTCCCAACACAAAATCCATGGTTATTGCATCCCAAGGCCTCTTTGGTATTGGCAAGGGTTGATACAATCCAGTGTTCTGTCTTTTACCCTTTGCATGTTGGCAGATTCTACATATGTTCACAAATTTTTACACTT
>SNQJ01S0205088.1:4148-16405 GCA_010110895.2 Picea sitchensis | reverse complement strand
TGACCATTCAGATCGAAAAAGGGGTAAACTACCGCCGGACAGACGTGACTTCAAATTTCAGTTTAACGAGCGTGAAAGGTCACAAGATCGCTCGGCAATCTTTTCATTTTTAAAGGGTCTAAAAAGGGCTTAAAAGGAGACCCGTTATGTTTTGGGAGTCAAGAGGGTAAGACAAAGAGTGAAAAAGACCCATGCGAATGAAGCTCAAACTCGTATTCAGGAAAGACTATACGGACTCCCGAGCCTACAGTGTTGTTAGAAATGGCATGGACACCATAATGCAACCATGACCTACCTAGGGCATCCATGTTTTGGTAAGCTCTACCACCCAATCGTGACACTTCTATAACAGATATGATGGTTCCGTGTCACCACCGGATGGGATCAATCCTATAGCATAAGAAAAAGGTAACGAGATGCAAAAGTTGGGATGATAACCTAACCTATATGCTCAAGTTGATTTATTTTTTTATTTTTTTTTATGGACCGTCAATATATATATATATATATATATATATATATATATTTTTATTTTTTTTTCGAAACTAAAAAAAAATGTCACAATACCTGCTCAAATCTCTCCCATATAACTCCTGGATCACTCACAATGGTTTTTGGTATAAATAAACTGATAAGGGGGCCCAAAAAAGTGATAAAAAGAGGCTAAAAAGTCTATAAATAGAAGCTGGCAGCTCATTATCACCATTGCTGATTTAGAAATTGACTCTGGAGCCAAAAGACCCCCTTTGCCAAAGATCGTGATTCCGGGAGCTATAGTGGACGAAACAGACTTCTGCTTGGACCAAGTAAGTACAAACTCCCTTGTCTAGCTATTCAATACTTCCTTTTTAGCATTTAGTTGTTTTTGGGGGTGGGCGTCGACCTCAAAAAGGTCGGCCCTAGGTACACATGGGCTATCCAGGGACAGCCCACGGGTACCCACGTGCAGAGCAAAGCTTTCCCGCGGGTACCCGCGACTGTCACCTCTATAGACCGCGGGTACCCCCCCGCGTTATGAAAAAACAAGTGGAAACATGAATTGACCCTCCTTTTACCTTGTGATGTTGGCAGGATGTATGTTCAGTGGAGGGAAAGAGAGCACAAGGCCGCCAATGAGTTAGTGGCTGCAGATCCGAATGTTGTGGCTGTGCTGATGCAGTGTGGCTTTTTGAAATTATTTTTATATCCGTTCATGTGCATGCAACCAAGGCTACAGAATTCCTTGGTTGATTACTGGCACCCCGACGCAGAGGCGTTTATGCTACAGGGGCAATCCTTGGTGCCCACCACCGAGGATATTTACTTTTTGACTGGCCTCTCAAGGAGAGGGGAACCAGTCAACTTTCAGACTTTTCCTGCATGGCCGGGCAAGGTCTCAGAGCTGATAGATGAGTACTGTGAGGCTGGGACCGATCATAGAGGTTCTTCGATACCCGTTAGTAGGATTACCAGCCTCACCCTACAAACCATTTTATTGCTCATTGGGCGGATTACCAGCTCAGCCGCCGTGCATCAGACTTCGCACGCACAGATGAACTGTGCGATCCAGTGCATGAATGCACAAATTTTTGATTGGAGTACCACACTGTTGGAGTGCATGAAGAGTCAGTTGACAGCTTGCCGACATCGGACACACAGGAACTTCAGGTTTGGGACCATCCTGTGTTCATTCTTTTTCGAGAGAGTTTCGTGTTTCAGTCCTTAGCTGACAGTACGAGGACATCTGGCCACTTTCCCCGCAGTATGCAGATGGACAATGTTACTTCCACGATAGGGTGGTGGAAGGACCGTGGAGGCCTTCAACGATGACTTTTTTGCTTGGCTGTCACGACAGATCCCGGCTATTGAGGACTACCCATATGCGGGGATCGACTTCTCCAGAGATCCAGAGATACCAGTGCCTCCTGGTGAGGAGCGAGGGGAGATGGGTAAGTCTCCACCTATAGAGTTTTTTTTTGTTTGCATATGTAATTTTTATGTCTTTTTATATATATCATGTTTTTGTATACCATATTTTTTAATGGGTGAACATTTATTGCATGTAGATGTGGGACCCGTGCGACCTACCGACTATGCACGGTATCAGGCGTCACCCACGGCCAGAAGCCACAACTAGCGCCGCTGGAGGAGCAATAGTAGCAGGGAACCTCCCAGCAGGAGAGGCCGAGAGGGTCCTGAGGCGGATTGAATGGAACTTTACTGTGCTCACTCGCACAGTTCCCATGGCAGAGATCATAGAGGGCCTGCCACCGTCCATGCAGACTCATGTTGTGGGGGCACCTCGGACATGGGTCCGATTGTTTATGCGTTTATCTCAAGCTGTACATGATTATAACAGGGCCCATAGGCCCTGAGCATACATTAGACTTTTATGTGTCACGAGCACTGATATGTATATATTTTTTGAGGGCATAAGCCCAGTGACTCATTACTGTTCCCACTTGTGAGGCGCTTGCGCCCATCTATGTACTCTGATGATTTTATAATGATGTTTATATATGGTTTTTTATCTCTTTTTGTGTCTTAAGGATTATGTGTGCAAAAATCTATTTACATGTTTATGTTCATGATCTTTTTATATGGGAGCAAGATGCCAATCTAAAATGTGATTAGCTAGAGTATCTGTGATTTGATTTAAACTCCTAGGAACATGAAAATATGTGATATAATCAAAGTTGCGTTCCAAG
The DNA here is from genome assembly GCA_010110895.2 of Picea sitchensis. Classification (NCBI taxonomy): domain Eukaryota; kingdom Viridiplantae; phylum Streptophyta; class Pinopsida; order Pinales; family Pinaceae; genus Picea; species Picea sitchensis. The sequence goes on along the minus strand of SNQJ01S0205088.1, from coordinate 13,718 downwards.
AGACGTACCCTAAGGAATCGTCGGTGTAAAGTTGGGTCATGAACCCGGTATATTCTGTTTAGCTATGACACAACCAGTTGAGCATCTAGATAGAACCAGAGACGAGAGATACCCAATGACAAAGCGTCACGAAGCAACTCAATAACTGCACTATACTCAACAACATTATTCATGGTGTCACCTAAGCATATACCTCCGGAAGATAACAACTGACCCTGTGGTGTAAACATTACCCAAGCTGCGGAGGCAAGCCTCCGCGTGTGTCGACTAGAACCATCTGCATACCCAACGAACACCTCAGACCCACTTGACATCTGCCATATTGACGAAAGATAACATCAATGACACATCCATAACACTTTTTAAAATAAATGTAAAAAAGTAATAGTACAAAGACTATACATATGTTACAAAAAGTTACCCATAGTGACCTTTCTATGAGTAATACTTCTTGAGGTAGAGCCCATTTCTAGGCTCCGCTAAAGCATTCCCTTAAAAATCGACCAAACGATAAGCGCCCTTTTTTAAAACCTCCTTAATAATGAAGGGTCCGAACCACATGGGTTTAAACTTTCCTGCCACCAGGGGGTCCTTATCTTGGTCATAGACCAGGACAAGGTCGCCCTCAGAAAAAACCCAAGGACGAACGAACCTATCATATTGACACTTGACCTTATGTTTATGAGCCTCGTTGGCCAGGGCCACATCGCGATGCTATTCATCAAGCTGCTCAAGGTGTACTAACCGTTATTCAAGCGGAGAAGTGTTTGGCAATAACTGTACTGCCAATTTCAGAGATGGGATTTGACATTCGATGGGCAAGACTGCCTCCAACCCGTAAACGAGTTGGAAAAGTGAGAAACCGGTTGCAGTCTTAACTGATGTTCGGTAAGCCCATAATGCCGAGTATAACATCAAATGCCAGTTTGACTTGGCTGAGTTGATAGTTCGCTATAGAATCATCTTAAGTGTTTTGTTTACAGCTTCCACCTTCCCATTGGCTTGGGGGTAGTAAGGTGATGAGTGTTCCTGCCGTAACCCAATCTTTGATGTTAACTCGGTCATCATTTGATTCTGAAAGTGAATGCCATGGTCAGTGACAATCTCTCTCAGGACGCCGAACCTTGCTATAATTGGGTTGAATAAAAAGAGAGTTGCAGTCTCTCCATCATCTTTGAACGTCGGCATAGCTTCGACCCACTTAGTGAAGTAGTCGACAGCTACGATGATATAGAGGTGCCCCCTTGCTGACGGGGGGTTGCATGTAGTGTAATCAATCCCCCATTTAGTGAAGGGACCAACTGTGATGATAGGAAACATGGGAGTTGGATGTGCCCTCATCTTCCGAGAGAAGATTTGGCACGGATGGCACTTCTTAACCGACTCGATACAATCTTTCATAAGTGTGGACCATAAGTAACTTGCTCATAAAATATTTTGGGCTATTGCCAACCCAGATAAGTGACCACCACAGGATCCTGTATGAAAATCGTTGAGCACTATGACGGCCTCCTCATGAGTGAGACATCGACGCAAAATGCAATCTACACCTCTCCGATACAACATATCATCGAGTATGAGATAATTCTTAGCCTGATGGCATATTCACCGACGCTCGTCACGAGAAGCAGAGGTGGGGCACTTCAAAGTCTGGAGATAGATCAGTATATCTCCGTACCAGGGGTCTGATGATTCAATCAAAAACATATCCCCCCGGATAGGCGATTCCTCAGGCACAACGTCACCTGACTCAATTGAAAGCTCTGAAATAAGTTCTGCGAAAACCAAAGACTTCTTGGACTTGGCTGAAACGAAGTCTAAGTCTAATTATTGGAGGATAACCATCCATATACTGACTTTTCCGCCGATAACTCGTCGTGTCAACATGTACTGGAATGGATTCACGACAGCGACGACGGTGGTCTTACGAAACAGAACATAGTGATGGAACCGTTGAACAGCATGAACTGCAGCCAACGTGATTTTTTCGAGATGGGAATAATTAAGTTCCAGTCCTACGAGGCCTCGACTCAGGTAATAGATCACGTATTCTGAAAATGAATCATCTTCCTGAACTAAAACCATGCCTATAGTTGACTCTGCGGCAACCATATATAATAGGAAATCCTTGTTATAATTAGGTGGCCGTAGAAGAGGCACGGTTGTGAGGGCGTGTTTTAATGCGTCGAAAGAGAATTGAGTGGCTTCATCCCAGAAAAGGGAACATCTTTCTTCAGTAAACACATAAATCCCTTGGTGATTTCGGCATAGTTGGCGATGAAGTGTCGTAAGAAGTTCACCTTGCCTTGAATACTTTGAAGTTGTAAGATTGTGCGTGGGGGGGGCAACTGGATTATTGCCTCCACCTTAAGAAGATCGACCATGATCCCTGTTGTTGAAATGATGAAACCTAACAACCATCCTGATGTGACACAAAATCTGCACTTGTTGGGATTCAAGCGAATCCTGAAGTAGCGACAACGTTCGAAGATTAGTCTGAGGTGTGTAGGATGATACTTTCGCTTGCGAGAGCATGATGCTAAATCATATAGATAGGCCTCGACTCTATGTTTGAGGTCGTGAAATGAAAAAAACATGGCCTACTGGAAAGTGGTTCCATCATTATTGAGGCCAAAAGGCATCTTACGATAGGCGAATGTACCCCACGGACAAATGAATGTCGTTTTGTGTTGGTCCTCAGGTTTGATTTGGATTTGATTATAGCCCGAAAAACCATCCATGAATGAAAAGGATTCACAACCAGCACATTCATCAATGATCTGGTTGATGAATGGTGTTGGATAATTATCTTTTGGACATGCATTGTTCAAATCATGGAAATTGGTACATACACGAATCGTGCCTTATTTTTTATCGACCGGCACGGGGTAGGACACTCATTGAGTCAAATGAATAGGGTAAATGAACCCTTCCTTGAGAAATTTCTCAACCTCACTCTTGATAGATGTTGCTTTCTTAGGATTGACTGGACGAAGTTTTTGTCGCACAGGCTTAGCATCAGGATACATTGTGATTTCATGTTCAACTATTTTCGGATCGATACCTGGCATTTCCTCATGAGACCAGGCAAAAACATCGCGGAATTCTTTGAAAAGATTCGTGTAAATTTGAATCTCTTCAGGGGATCAATCTGCTTCGACGAATACATTCTCCATGACGCCAGGGTTTCAGGAGATGTTAATAGGTATAGTGTCAGCGATAGTTTCCATATTCCCCTCTGCATAAATTTCCTCTATAGCTAAGAGGTTAATAGGACACGGCTAATCTCTCGTCATGGGGATAGTGAATTCTCCTGCCTCGATTCAGTGTAACTCTGGGAGGAGATATGATCTGTGATGAAGATCATCCCAAGGTTTGTCCAGACTAGTCATTTCTTCGATTACTACTTCGTCGAAAGGCAAGACTAAGTCTAACGAATCGATGGTAGCAAGAGAATCCTGAGCCCAAATAGGCTCTGGAAGTGGATCCAACTCTTGTGCGGGAGTCAGATCCAGGTTAGCTGAAGCTTGCTGGACTAAAGAGTACACTACTTCAGCATCCAACAGGGGCATGGACATCCCAGAGTGTCCTGTCTCATCGATCGTGGCTGATGGGGAAGGAAGAATCCACGGATCCTCAAAGTAAGTCGTGCGGAACAACGAAACGTGAAAAATCTCAGCCTTGTGGTGATTCGATATAAACTTGACATCGTCATGAGGAGGTGGGTAATCGAAGGTACCCATCAAGGATGGGCACAAACCAACTCCTACACTAACAACACCGGGTTGAGGATTATCTATCATGGGAACCGTGGATGCCCCCAAAGCTGGGTCAAGTCTAGAGAAGGACAATTGATTGATGGTCACTATCCGACCTTCGTGTGGAAATAACAAGACTCGGAAAACTGCAGCAACCACATCTTGCATAGCATAAGTCCAACTATGACCTAACAAGAGATTATAGTCGAGGGGGGCATCGACTACCTCTACCTCGACACACACGGTATTCCCCCCTAACTTCAAAGGGAAAGAAGGGATGATACCATGTGGTTGGAAAGAATGATTGTCGAACGCAGTGAGGAGAGTAGGTGATGGAGACAAAGCGGGCTGACCAATGGCTTTCCAACATGCTAACGACATAACGCAAGTCGAAGCGCCCTTGTCGACCATCGTGCGGAATATATTCCATGTAAACGTTTTCGTGGGATGAGCCACTACTCTCTGAAACGCGACGTGGTAAGGCAGACGAGGTTTTAAGTCGGTCGTATCTAACATGATGGTACCCGGGTTACAAGTCTCAGTAGAGCCTAAACCAGTCAACAAGGATTTCCTCTGAGCAGGGCAGCTTTGGAGGACTTCCAAAGCGGACATCGCACAAGGGGTTTGTGATAAATCTTCCACCACAGAGTAATTCTGGGCAGCCCTTGCGTTTGGATTGTGAGAAGATTTCTTAAATGCACCTTTTGGAATGTGTGTCATTGTTTCACCCAACGTCTTCTCGATCTGTAGAGGAATAGATGGGATCTCAGATTCTTTACCCTTCTCATAGGTGCTTAGTTTACTATAGTCGTGTGCTCTAGTCATTATTAAAGCATCACCCCTAACCATGTATACGTTCGCGGATGAGGAATTATTTGGGGGAGGGCAGGCTTCTTGGCTGCCCCCTTCTGCACTTGTAGAGGCTTGAGTTAAATTTTGCCCATGCTGAAAGGGGTTAGTCAACACAGCTTGTTGTTGTTGTGTGACAAAATTCTGGGCCTCCGCAAGTGGAGGACATAGATGGGTCGGGTGGTCTTCTGCACACAAGTTGCATGGATACATCGCTTTTTGTTTTTCCGTGGTGCCCTCGCCAGCATTATCAATGGGTTTTTCTCCCCCTTACCCTTCTTTCGTTGTTTTTTCTTCCCTTTAGGCTACTGGGTGGCCTTTGGGTCAGTCATCTGCACGGAGTGTACTTCCAACGTTGGGGTCGGAGGAGCAGTAGTCTGGCTGGCTGCTGAGTGTTGTATAGATAACTGTTGCAATTTCTTTTTCAATTGCTCAACGGGCTTGGTTTGTGCCGAACCAACAATACCATCGGCATGTGGTCCAACTCTCTGTCTAGTTTTATCTAGTATCAATCGTGGTGCATCTGGAAGGATGTTGTACAATAAACCAGACTGAGAATAGATGAGCTCAAACTTTTGAGCCCTCATGATGGCATCTTCTTCGTAGAAAAATCCTGAAGTCGCGACGTCTTTGGATAATTGTGGGACTAAAGACTTAAGGAACCACTCAAGTAGGAATGCTGGTGGGACTGGTACTTTGATTAGACTCTTTCGGCGTCTCCATTCTTGGATATGATCAGAGATATGGTCCGCTATCGTCTATTCGAAATTGGCAAGCAGCTCTGTGCCCGTGTCGTATCTCACAGGTAACTGGAAATGGTTAAGGAAGGCCATCGCCAGTTCGTCAAAAGAAGAGTATCTTGAGCGATCAAGCTCAATGTACCATTTCATGGCACTCCCGATAAGAGTGTGTTGAAACAATCGCAACTGGACAGAGTCATCTTTCAATGAGTTAGATGAACACCAAAGATGGAAAGTAGTCACGTGAATACCTGGATCTTCGTTAGGCTTGGCCTCAAACTTTGGAATGTCCGAAGGAAACTTAGTTGGCATAGGAGGCCAACGTGGATCGTGACAAATAGGATCATTTAACAACCTTGTCAAATTTGGCAAGTGTAACGTCGCCAAGAATGGTAGTTTGGGTTGCTGCTAATAGACTGGAAAAAAGGGTTCTCGAGTTTGACTGGCACCAGGCTGCCAGGAAAAGTTTGGCTGTTGGCCCGGGTTTTGGTAGAAACCATGGCCATGACCAGCATAACGATTTTGCATCTGTGGAGACATCATTGGCTGATTCCCCATAAAGGACATAGGATGTTGGGCATTCATGGTGTTTGACGGACTTTGGGAAGGATTACCCCATGCTGGTCCTGCTAGGAGAGGCATAGAAGTATGTTTGGGGTTCCATTGACTGTGGAAAGAATTACCCCAGAACAAAATTCCAAAGGAGGCAACGGATCCTTGTCCTGAGTTCCAAGGTCCTGGTATATGTTCCCCCGGCGCAGGAATAGTACCCTGCGCCGGAGTAGACTGTCCAAATATGGGAGTGCCCCCAGATGGGAAAGCAGTGGATGAAAAATTGTTGTTACCAAACGTCCCGTTCCAAACAAACGGTGACGAACCTACCGGCATAGTGTGCGCAGGTGTTCCTTGACTCCCGGCTCCAAATGAAATCGTGTGTGCAGGCTGCCCGGCGGATTGTTGATGCAGCCCACCAAGCGAAGGGGACGAAGGAGAGATATGACCTCCAGCATAAGGAAAAGCATTGAAAGGGACATGAATGCCCCCAAGTTGACTTTGCAGAGGAGCGTTAGAGATCCCTGCCCCTAGACCCAAATTCTGTAAAGTGAAGTAAGTGAGTGCAGGACTTGTACCCGAACTAGGCATACCGTATGAAAACGGAGGGCCTGTCTCACTAGGTGTGAAGGGAGGTGTGGTCTTCACGATAGATGGGATTGGTCCACTGTGCGACGTAGTTGCGGCCGAGACCATGGTGGCTCGGATCGATGACAACAAGTTAGGAGATGCTTCTCCTGTGGTAGCAACGGTGGTGGGAATGGAAGAATTCCCAGAGGAAGTAAGAACGTTTGTTTCCATAGCTGTGTGAGGCACTGACAGGCGTTCGTAAAATACGATTGGTACACTGACCAATGGCCAAGGATTAGTGGTTGGGGTTTCAACCGAGTGAATATTGGTGGTTGATTCCTTCGAGAGGTGTTCGGGCTCAATGATTTGTAACTCGGTTGCTTCGAAAGACCCTTGTTGGTCTAGCTTCCACCTCAATGGTGGCGGGGGTGGCTCCAGTATAACCGGCGGCAGGCCCAGAAGCCTTCGTGACCACTGGAGCTCGAGATCCTCCACTATGTGAAAATATCCAAGACACTCTAAGGTATTCTACACGTTCAAACAGTAACACACACTAAAAATAAAGCCCCTAAGAGATAAGTCAAGCAAACACTAAACTAGTTGGAAGAACAGTTACAACAACCAACACTAGAGCAACTTACCAGTGCAAGTGCAACTTGAAAACGGAAGCACCCTCCAGGTATACTCTGCAAAGTGTGGCCCGATGTCTGTCCTAGGTGCCACGGTATACCCCCGCAGTCACCTATGTATGTCCCTAACAAGATTGGCAACTAGTTTGCCAACACGCGAACAGTCACCAGGCGGGTACAGTCGATAGTCGGGTAGACCACAATGAGTAGGGTATTAAGACTGAAACCTGTCAAGAGTATCGAGAGAAAATGGTCCGGAAGACAACTGAGGACCTCGAACAGATTTGAGACCCATGAAGCCCCGTGGAAAATGCAAACAACGGAATCCCTCAACAAATCCTCGATATGTGTTCTCCACTACGCTTGGTCTAGTTTTGGAGGGGTTATCTCTGCTACCTTTCCTCATGCGACCTCGTGTTTATCCCCTGTGTTAGAGGGGGGCCCCGGATAACTTCCACGAAACTGGACTTCTACACTCCCTATCACAGACTCCGATGTTTGGTTTTGAGTGGCCTTGGAGAGTTTACTCTCCAACCTAATCCAAGGCCCTAGTCCTGAGCTAGTATGTGAACCCTACAAACAAAAAGTTTAATAGATTTTAAATTAGCGTTGATTTTATGGGCCTTTTTTTACGTCACGGGATATGAAGGTGAAATTGATGATGTGTAAAGACTCAAAGAAAAAACAAATGAAAAATGTTGGAAACAAAAACTTTTACTAAATGCAAAAATCAACTTTTCACAAAGAAAGACTTCTTTTCCTTTTCAATTTTTCTAAGATTTCATGCAGCAAACATAAAGGAATTTTGCTCGACTACGAGTTACTTATGCTCTAAATGCACTGCAAAAACTTATGAACAAAAATACTTCTCCCTAGCTATTGATGCAGAAACACAATCTTCAAACAAAGAAGAAAATGAAAAAGAGATATATTTTTTTTTACTAAAGTTCTAAATGAAGCAACGAAGGGAAAATGACGACAAGCACAAAACCAAGAAAACAAAACAAAATTCTAGCTTAAAGCACAGATCGCAAAGAACCAGAGAAAAGACACCCAATGGCAATCAAGAAAGCACCGACTCTTACGCTTGTCTAAAAACCATAAAACAAAATCTTTCTTTTTTATCTTTTCTATCAACTATCAACTAAGAAAAAATAGGCTAAGGGTAAGAGGCCCTAACCTATGAACTGTGCAACCCTAGACTCAAACCCCTGAGAGGAACACTTCTCACCATAGGAGGGGATAACTGCCCCACCCTGATTGAAAAGCAACCTGTCAAGCCCGCTACTATCACTGAAACAGCCCGCGTGCAAACGCGTGTTGAGCTACAACAGAGTGTGGGTACCCGCAGGTTACACTTGCACAGGCCACGTGTATGTATAAACTCCAAGAAAAAACTAAACACATGCAACCCAAACCTGGAAGAGGCCTCTGGTATTGACAACCATGGTCTCTTGAAGGCTTGGATGCTTCTTCTTTAACAGAAAAGAAAAATAATTGCAAAGAATAACAAAACGCAATAAAGAAAATTGAGACAAGACTGTGAACCAACAAGACTCAGACAGGATCCAGAAAGCCCCCTAAGAATGTATAATTCTGATAGGGAAGAGGAGGACTGCCTCTCAAGCTCTCTGAATCCTACACACTACTGAAACCTCGACAAAAAGCGTTCACACACGAGCTATAGAAGGTTAGGGCGCGGGTACACGCGTGCAGGCCTTCTGCAGGCCGCGTGTACCTCTGTGTATTTCGATAATTACCGTCAAGCAACAGTCAAGGAAAAACTGGTATAAAGAACTAGGTTCCCTACTAGCTCTGACCTAATAGAAAACAGACAAACAAAGAAACAGAAAATCTAATCCTTTAAACTACCCAAAAACTCAACTAAATTCGGAAACCCTAAAGAGTATCTTCCCCAGTACGGTTGCCAACTCTATTTTTGGGAAAAATACCCTATGGACTAGCAAACTAGGGTCAGATTTGCATGCAGATTATGACCGTAAAGAAATCACTTTTGACCTACCACCCAAAACTTAAAACCCCTTTTTCACCTACATGCATGGAAAGGAACTACTAACCTTTTTACTGATGTTTGGTGTAGATCCTCCGTTGCGCTTTGCCCGCTTGCTTGCGCTGCTCCTTCCAAAGACAATCCTGCAATCAAGACAAACCACTACGCATGCATGCTACTTTTCTACTTGAGGGTTATAAATTAAGCATAAATTAAACAAATCATAGATAACTCATGCATTGGGACGGGAAAAGTATTCTTTTATTATGTTCAAAATGGACCAACTTACAATCAATGTTGAGACCGGCCATCGTTCCTTGATCCTGATCCTGGGCTCCTCCTCTTCTTTCTCCTCCAACTGCTTTGTGTTAATTCTCCTTAGGCTTGAGGAAAGGCTAAAGGGTTGGGAGAAATGGATTCAGCAATTGGGCAGAGTTTCTTCGCTATATTTTTCCTCCTCC
>SNQJ01S0205085.1:0-16510 GCA_010110895.2 Picea sitchensis | reverse complement strand
TTCATTCTTACTGTGTTTGCCTGAGAAAAGGGGTTGAGATTTTGGGTAGAAGGATAAAGATTAAATCTGAAGGGTCATGATCTGCATGTAGGCTTAGAACCCTAGCTTACTAGTCCGTAGGGTAAAATACCCAACAACAGAGATTGGTACATGTATCATAACTATACAGAAATCAGAGTATACGGGTGCAAGTTGGCTCCATATAAGCTGCCCAAGTATCTGTTGGTGAGGATATTTTCCCTTGAATATATAAGACAAATGGTAAATTTTGATGACATACACTTCGTGTCTTTGAAGAAGAGACAACAACTGAGTATCAAGGGGCAAATAGAGTCCTTTATCTGCAATAGTCGAGCTGCCAGGGAAGAGGCAGATAAACGTTTGAGGGAAATTAAGTTTGACACAAGTTTCCTGTGGCACTACGATCTATGGGGAATCATCACAGAGATGAGAGTTAAGAACAAGAATATCTCGTATATTCATGCACCCAAGCCGAATATAGAGAAGTTTGCAAATCAAACGGAGTGGGGGGTGAGTACACTAGAAGAGGTAGAACAACAGTCTCCTCAAATCATTATCTCTCAAAAAAATACACCATAGATACCTAAAGAGAAAAGACCCAGAAAGGATGTTTCTCCTTCTATTTTCGAAGTCTCGGCTGAAGAGTTTTAGATGCACACCAAAAGACCAAAATCCTGTCATATGACTGAAATGACCGGTGAAAAGGAAACACAACCCATCACAGCTTTGAAAGGTGATCAAACGCCTCTTATCTCAAACCATCAGTAGATCATGTCTACTTCTTCATCTCAGAATCAAATTAACACTTCACTGGTAAATCAACAAAGTCAAGGAGGTGCGAAATTGGGTGTCTTTGAGAAATATGATATGATCAAGAAGAAGAATCAAATGTTGACAAGAAACACATATGCTCAGTTTCTGAAGAAAACGTCCACGACACAACATCAACTTTTGTCTGCATTTGATACAGAGAAAGGAATGATGCATATGGCCTTTCTCGAGGCACAAGTGCCCGATCCTAAGGCTATCACTGATTACAAAAGAGAAACATTTGAATTCAACACCAAAGATGTAAACGCAGCTGATCAGATGGATCTACATCGATAGACTGGAGAAATGGTATTCTACACCTTGGAAAAAGCTTCTACTACTGCCACTAAATTGCAGGTTTCTCTGAACAATGTTCAGACACAATTGAAGATGGAGAAGATATCATCCTTTGCAAAAGACAACAAAATTGAATCTTTGGAAGAGATGGTGCTCAAGATTGGATACGATCAATCCAATGTAAAAGCAATAGAGGAGATGGTCAAGAAGAAAAATGCAGACATAGTATCCCTGAGAAAACAGCTGAAACTGCCACCTATAGAAGACTCGCATGCAAAGGAGATAGTCGAGGCAGAGGGTGAAAAGGATGAAATGCTCAAGCTGATCATGGAACATAACACTCCATTAAAATAAATGGAAGTAGAACTGGAATGACTGGTAAAAGAGAAAGAACAATCAACACCCATGGAAGTAATTCCATTGAGTGTGGTTCCACTTGCGGGAGTCAGTATCGCAACCGTAGAAACAACCTCCACAGTAGAAATTCCATCAGACGCACCACTGTCAGCTTTGGAAAAGATAATAGAAATATCAAAGTCCATGGAGGAAATGAACTTACAGGAAATGGAAATCAGTAGACTGAAAAGGGAGGTTGAGAGTCTTCAAGAGCTCAAGAATTCGTACCAGATGAGTTTCCACGTCGAAAAGGAAACAAAGGAAAAAATCAAATGGGAACTACAACAGATGCAAAAGAAAACAGTTGCGGGAAAAACACTTTTCGAAGCTAAGGATAATATTTGGATGGATATCTTCGGATCCATAAATGAGATTTGGCCTATGGTGCAAATCATGTTTGAACAAAACGAACTAGTGCTAAGGAGAAGACAGACCATTGATAAGATAAAAAGAGATATGGGGGATATGCCTACTGAAGAAAACAAAATCATTCGATTTCTGAATTCAAAGACCAGAGAAGAGCTAGAAGATCTGAAAATAGAAGATAGGACCGAAACCATCCTCGAAGTCAAGAGAATTATGACCAAAAGGGGTTTGATGCTGCAACTGGAGGAGAAAATCCAAAACATGGATGTCAGAGTTCAGAAATTTTTCAGCAAAAATGATGCTTTGCAGATGAAAGGTTTTTCCAGTTGGATGGTTTTGAACGATAAGCTAATGACCTTATCTGAATACAAGCACAAGGTTTCCACGATGGCAAAGGACAGTTCCAAGTTCTCAGAAATATAGGGCAGTATTACAGGCAAGGTATTCTTAGAGACTTTGCAGCCAGACCTCAACATATAGCTTGAGATCAAGTATATTTTTACTTTCAAGCCGACATTTTCCAAGTATACAGAAGTGGATGAGATCTACCGAAGAATGCTCAAAATCACCACACCCAATCAACAAAGGTCGAAGGAGCTATGCAACTTAATCGAATGATAAATGATGTGTATCATCTAAGTCATCATGCACATCATCCAAAGTCGTGTGAATGACTCACCAACGACCGTCCCAAAAAATCATCATGAAATTTCGACACATCATTAGCAGTTGCTATATTCTTGTATTCTGTTATTTAGTTAGCTAGATTTTAGTTTTTCCACATCCCGATCAGTTATGACAGGGTCGTTGTAATTTTGATTATAAATACTTCAAGCTTCTAAGTAGTGAGGGTTGATCTCACACCCAAGAAAGATGAAGCACCGTAATCTTTATCAAGGGATCTACCAGTAATAAAAGAGAGTTTTTCACAGGATTCATGCATGTTTACTATTGGTGATGTGTTTCTTCTAATTGTTAATGGTTTTTTCTTTTGTCTTCGTGATCACATGTATTTTCTTGTCTGATCATTTAGAAGGAGTCAAGTTGCGAAACTTATTTCATATACTTTGTTACAACTTCTAAAGGATTTTACTGTTTTTCTTCTAACAATACGATAAAGAAATTCTTGAATGCTTCTTTACTCTTGTTGTTTATCTCATTTTTTCTGCTAACCCATCATTTTATTCATAAAGAATCCAATAGTTTTCACAATCCTGCCCTGTGAGAATATATTTCCAAAAAATTGTTCTTTGATCTCGAGTTTATAAATATAGACCCCATAGCCCAATGGATGCACGATTTATATTTCAGCCATATTTATAAAAAAACAAGTGACACTGTCTATTCTTTTAACAAGCCTAAAATCTGAAACTTAAACAAAGATAAATCTTACAGAGAGATCCCTCTTTGAAATTGGAAGAGCTAGATCCCAGTTTCAGAGTGGTTGGATAAGGTTACCTCTGTTAAATTCTTTCTTCCTTATAACAACCTTTGGATAATTTACAGGGCGATAACAGAAGTGATCCTCTCTTGTTCACTTTCCTCTTCGAGGGGGCATCCTCCTATTGAGCTACCACTCCAAATACAATAATTCTCTTCATATCCCATTACATTTCTTGAACCTCTTTATATAGTGCTACCATCACCTAAGAAAATTCTAGAGGAGGAATCTTCTAGAAGTAGAACCTTCTAAGAAGTCATCTTACATTTATTATATCTAACTACCATAGTGGGCCTAGTATTTAATAATATAGTGGACCTAGTCCACCTTACATTGAATGGCCTCCACTATTATCACTACGGGCTCTCTGCCCCCCCCACTACCTCTCTAGCTACCTTACATGCTCTTCTATCTTATCATGTCCTTCCACTTAGAATGATCCAACGATTGTCAGGTATTCAAGATTGGTGATCCAACGACCACTATCATTCTTCCTCCTGAGATTTCTTGCCTTCTACTCTGCCTTCTGTTCTTTCCATCAATGACAAGAACACTCTTCCTATAAACATGCCAACAATAAATGCATTTATTAAGGGAAACCAACAATAAACACTAGCATGGGACAATATCCCAACCATCAATGTTAGCAATGTACTTGAAATAGAAAAACCAAGATTAAGAACTAAAACACTAGTATCAATCATCATACATAAATGTTAAAATAAATCATTGTGGGAAAAAAATCACATAATCAATAATCAAATATTAACCAAACTAGAATTTTGAGCTATCCCTAAGAATCATTACTTAAAAATGTCTTATAAAACCATTAATTCCTAAAATCCACCTAGAGTGAAACACAATATCAACACAAGTATTATGCCCACAATACCATGGTTACTATGGCTAATTGGATCAAGGTCAATAAATCAAGATGGATAGTGAACAACACATGTTGATAAGAGGTTATTAATCAATTTCTCAAATTGAACCATGACCAATAATTAATTCAACCAAAAAACAATTGTACATATTTTCAAGCCTTTATTTTTGACAATATGTCCTATAGTTGTGGTTCTTTAAACTAGGAATACCATATGCTCCAAACTCCAACATTTTCCATTAGATAACATGATTTTCAGCAATGATCATTGTTGATGAGGATTTTAGTCAACAATACTTAGCCGACAAAGCATTTCCAGGATCCCCCTCAAATGAAATTGCTTGTGCATTGTTTCGTCCACTCTCATTAAAATTGGCACAAACGATTCGATGAAGCTATTATGGCTCTTGATCTATCATTCATATGGTTTTTTTTCGTGGATCTCCGCATGATTAACCCTGTCATTTGTACACTCATAATCTAGGTCCAAATATTTTTCTCATGCCTCTCTTTTCCTAATTATTCTACCATGTCCTAAAGTAATGACCTTGGCATTTTATAAAAACATATACTTTATTACATGGAAATCTTTTATTTCACATAATGTAAGAACATTTGAGGGCATTCATATTGTATTTCTATTTTGATCTAATTTTAAAGAGAAAGAGAGAGAGTATAATCATATTATCAATGAAAAGTCCCATCATAGGACCAGTAAGTTTTAAATAAAGTAAAATCAAAGCTTGTGACTGTGTTCACATGAAGTTATCAAATTTTGAAAGACGGTTAATATGTTTCCAGCTTGACGCTGAGACAATAAGTGGGAAGAATCCAGATCCATTTTAACCACATAGAAAAGATGTATTTATGAGTAAATCTAAAGTATTGAGATACTTACAAATTAGTTTTAACACACGAAGATAAAGATATTGAATGCTCTCTTAATAAATATTGATGCAAGGAATGAAGGTTAATTCTTGGTATACATAGATGACCACAATAATTTTCAAATGCTCTAAAGGAGACTAAGATGTACAGATCATAATCTTTCAGAGCATTTTGTTTCTATACAATAGCTAAAAGTGCTTGGATACGCCTTGTTATGAGAAAAGTTCATAGAGTTTTTTTTTGGAGTATTATCCTCTTGTCAAGATTATAATCATTCCCTCGTCCTGACATACCATGGGAGAATGTTTCTCAGTTCAAAGGACATCTGAAATTTTGGTATAAAAGTCACCAAATGGCTGTACATATAATCACATTATGTAATGGGTATGGGATATCCTGTTAATATTTTTCGTTGCGGTGTTTGTCTAACTCATACTGGTCGATTGGATTAACAACGATGGAATATTCTAAGCTATGTATTTTTTCAAATCCATCTATGCTCGGGTCATCTGCTATAAAGAGATGCCCTTATTGATCACATGAGTTCATCGCCCAAGGTAATATTAAGAACAAAGATAGTGATCGCTAGGCGTTAGTTCAAAGTTCAGGAGTTCGGAAGTCGGGAAAGTTAGGATTGGCTGACATCCAAATACCTGAAATGTGAATTATTGAAGTGATTGGCCCCAGGTCATAGCCAGCGGTCACATGGAGAGAGAAAATAGAGGAAGGAGCTAGCGTTGCTAAGCTCCACTTCGGATATGGGGAGTTGGGGGAATCAAGATGTCTCATACTAATATTCCTGAAGTCACGAGTCATGAAGTGCATGTTGGTTAGGTGTATGGTTACCGCCGATAGTCACGTGAAGGAACGAGGTTATAATCCAAATAAGCCAAAAGTGACAGGTTGTAACTGACAGAGAAGATGAAGAGTTATGGCTGTCAGAGAAGCCAAAGAATCTTTTGATAACAACCACTGATGATGAACAGATTCAAGATAACTGCCAAAGAAGAGGAAGAGTTGGAATGATGATTAGGCAGAGGACTCGGTGTGAGAAAGACATACAGAACAAAGAAGATAGTGAGTTTTTTCTGAAAGTGATGGATGTGGGTAGGATGAGACGATGTGCATAACCGGAAGGGGAGATCTGTGGCATGGTGAAGAGAATGTAGAGGAAGCACGTAGCATAAAATGCAAAATAGAAGCTAAAAAACAGGTAGTGTTGAGTGCAGAAGGAAGCAAAACAGAGCATAGAAGCAGAACGATGCAGAAGTGGAACAAAGGATAGAAGCTGAAGAAGGCAGAGGAGACATGGAGTTGTAACAGACCATACCAGAGACATAGCAAGTAAGTAAGTTTTTATAAGATTCAATCAGGATGGTAGGGTGGTGCTAGGGAGGATTGCAGTCCTTTAGATTCTAGTTAGTGCTAGAAGATATTCTGGGAGTTGGTTCTTCCATCTAGTGGGTGCTAGAGAAACTTGGGAGTTGGTGCTTCCATCTAGTTGGTGCTAGAGAATTCTGAGAGTTGGCGATATCTATAAGTTGTAGATTTCTATCAGAGGTTGTAGCTTCATATTTGAGTTGGAGCTCAAAGACTGTGATGTACATGAAATTTGGAGCTTGATTGACATCCTAAGAAGAATATTTTTTCACCCTTATGGGTTTCCTCATGAAAATCAGTGTCCCTGTATATTCTGTGTGATTGATAAAATATTGTATATCTATGCATGTTAAGTTATCAACAACACATTAAATAATAATATAGAAAGAATCATAAAATAACAGGAAACGTTTCAATATTATATACATAACTGATTCACCCCCCCTTCTCAATTATATTTCGAACAATTGGTATCAGAGTTGGTGCCTTTGATCAAAGGTATATCCATAATCTTGAACATGACTAGTCATGATGTAAGTTCAACTAATAGACCCCCTCTGTTTGATGGAACAAACTTTTCCTTCTAGAAAATAAGAATGAGAACACATTTAATGTCTTTGGGTGCTGATGTTTGGGATGTCGTTGAAACAGGATATGTGAAGCCTGTAGTCTTGGCCTCAAAAGATGATAAGATAGAGTTTAGATTTAATGAAAAAGAAATGAATTCCATCCTTAGTGGACTTGCCGAAGTCGAGTTTTTCAAAGTCATGCATCGTGATTCAACAAAATTTATGTGGCACAAGCTGATAAGTATTTATGAAGGTAATGAAAAGGTGAAAGACGCAAAACTTCAGACTCACAAAATGAAATTTGAGAAGTTAAATATGCATGAAGACAAAACTATCAGTAAGTACTTCTTATGTATAGAAGAACTTGTCAACACTATGAAATGCCTAGGTGAAATGATAGATGAATCCTTTCTAGTCTAGAAAATATTAAGATCTCTTCCTTATAGATTTAACTCGAAGGTCTCTGTTATATAGGAAATAACTGATCTCAAAACGTTGACACTAGATCAACTTCTTAGAACCCTAACTACTTATGAAATGAGAATCACCAAAGGTAAATTCACTACAAGAGAGGCATCTTTTAAAGTAGAGAAAAACACAGACTCCGATATATATGAGATTGCAACAAATGTTGTGAGAAGACTGAAGAAAGGATCAGGAAAATACAAAGGTAAACTACCCTTCAAATGTTTCAACTTTGGTTAGATAGGTCATTTTTCATGTACGTGTCCTCAAAAAATAAAGGATCATACATATGACGATGAAGAAAAGCATAAACAAAAGAAGGTCTATAAAGAGAACAATTTTAAGAAGAAAATCCTTTGTGTAAACAATGATGATGATCCCTCAGATGATGAAAGAAGTGACTCTTATATTGAAGATAAAATAAATGATATCATGATAATATATTTAGAAGATATTAACACTGAATATACAGGAAGTGAGTTCACTGATTATGAAGCATTAGTAGATCTTGAAGGAGAACTTGTCAGTTCCATGGAAGAGATTGATAGACTCATAGAAAATAAAATAAAATAAAAGAAAAACAATTACTTCTCTAGTATGAGAAAACATGCAATGAACCATTTAAAGAAATTGCTCTGTTGAAGGTTAAGTTAGAAGAAGCTAAGAAGATTGAAGACATCCTCAAACAAAAATTGAAGGAAGCCGAAACACAAGATGAAAAATTGGAAGCTGTAGTGACTGTCAGGAAAGATCTAGAGAAATGTCAGGCCTTATATCATCAGAATCTGACAAGTATTAAAGACTCATAAGGATTAGCCTCCATTCTGAATTAACAAAGGAATTCAAAGTTGAAAATGGGTTTGGTTTATGAATATGGATCAAGTAGTGGTTAGCTAAGAAACAAAGAATCCATCAAGTTTGTCAAATATACAACCATTGACAACAACAAACCTGCAGAAAGAGAGGATGAGAATCAACCCCCAAGGAGGAGTGAAGGAAAATCTACCAGAATGGAATCTGTAGAACAAAGAAATAACAGACCCTCTTCTCAAGGAAATCATCGACATGGAAGAAATCGACCTGCTCAAAGAAAACCATTTTCCAGGTACAAATATTTTTTCTATGGATATTGTTTTTACTGCTCTAACTTTGGCCACAAAGCTGTAAGTTGTTCTTTAAGATTTAGGCATGAGCAATCAAGACAACCAAGGAATAAATATCTTCCACAACAAATAATGAGGCAACCAAGTAACAAACAACCACAGACTACAAATCATGTGGTGGTTGGGAAAATGATGCATATTACACATAACAATCATTATGATCCTTTATTCAATGAATCAGAATGTTACATCTACCATAATTATGGACATAAAGCTGCAGACTATCGCTTAAACAAATATAAGCCAGATTCAAATCACAGAGCTGAAAACGTCAAGGTTTGGAAGAAGAATGAATATAACAAGTGTGGATTAGTGTTTTCAGCTCAAAGACAAAAAGACACTTGGTATATTGACAGCGGATGCTCCAGTTATATGACAGGTGACAAACGTAAGTTCTTATTACTCAAAGAAAATAAATCAGGGAGTGTGACCTTTGGAAATGATGCTCCAGGAAAGATCATAGGTAAAGGTATAGTAAGCTTAAGTAATGGAAGAATCAAAGCTCAAGATGTATTATTTGTTGATGGTTTAAAGAAGAATATTCTTAGTGTCAGTCAGATATGTGACAGAGGATGTGAAGTCACTTTCACTGCCAATAATTGTAAAATAAAGACAATAAACACAAGAGAGTTGATTGCAAAAGGGGTTAGAACTGAAAACAATGTATATGTTCTGAAGGAAGATAAGGAGAAATGTCATTTAAGAAAACTTGATGAAATTTGGTTATGGCACAGAAGGCTTGGACACCTGAATTTTGATCATATTGTCAAACTGAATAATGAAGGCGTTGTGAAATACCTTCCAAGAATATCTAAGCCTAATAACTCTGTATGTGAATCCTGTCAAATGGGGAAGTTGACTTGTGTTCAATTCAAATCGAAGAGTTTCACATCTTTAGAGAAACCACTTCAAATTGTTCATCTGGATCTATGTGGACCATCGCGAAAGGAAGGAACTGGAGGAGAACATTACTTTATGCTAGTCATTGATGATTTATCGAGACTTACGTGGGTTTCCTTTCCGATAGAAAAATATGATGCATTTGAGAAGTTCAAAAAGTTTAAGGCATTAGCTGAGAATCAGAAAGGAAGGAAGTTAAAGGCAATTCGCTAAGACAGGGGATGAGAATTTATGTCAAGAGATTTCAAAGAATTATATGACAGACATGGAATTAAAATATAATATACTATTCCAGGTACTCCTCAACAAAATGGAGTTGTAGAACGCCAAAATATATTAGTCAGGGATGATTTTAGGGGCTAAATTTCGCTCATGGGCTAATTTTCCATGGTTTTTCTCAAAAAAAAGATTCGTTATTCTAAAAATGATTCGCCCAAATTCTATAGGATAAAATCATTTAACCTTAAAAATCGCCAAAATTTTATACGAACTATATAAAATCCTTAGAAATTTGAATATTTTTACAATAATATCGCCAAAATTTTATAGTTGGCATATGAAGGATTAGTAATATTCTCCAAGGTTTCTATATTTTAAAATAAATTTCCATCCTTAAAATCATCCTTGATATCAGTTCAGTAGATGGCAAGGGCTATGATGAGTGAAAGGGACATTTCACAAACCTTCTGGGTGGAGGTTGTTCAAACGGTTGTTCATATTCTAAACAAAGCGCATCTAAGGCCGAACAGTGATAAAACTCCATATGAGTTGTGGTTTGGTTGACCTGCATGAATCAAGCACTTCAAAGTATTTGGAAGTAAATGCTACATCAAGAATAATGATGATCATCTGGGAAAATTTGATAGTAGAGATGATGACGGTATCTTCTTAGGATATGCAATGAACAATAAAGGATATAGATGCTTTAACAAAAGAATGCATAAATTAGTAGAATGTATTGATGTTTGAATTGATGAAAAAGCTCCTGTAAAAAATCAACAGAGAATAAGCACTAATCCAGATGAAAAAGATGACGAGAATAATGAATACAAAGAACAACAAATCTCAGACTCACAAGAAGATGATGAATCAGGTGGAGAAGAGACACCCAGACCAGAAGAGTCAAGACATCAATCAACATCAAATCCTTCCTCTATAATTACTCAAAAGAATCATCCTGAAAGTCAGTAATTGGTGAGAAAGATAAAGGTGTACAAACCAAGAGAAAGATAATCAAAGACACCAAGAAATAGCATATAACCTTCATATCCATGGTGGAACCTAAGAACTTTAATGAAGCCAGTAAATAAGTAAATTGCTTAGAATCAATGAATGAGGAACTGGACCAGATTGAAAAGAATGACACTTGGGAACTCATTCCTAGGCCAGCAAACAAAAATGTGATAGGATCCATATGGGTCTACAAAAAATAAGATGAATGAGCAAGGAAATATCGTAATAAATACGGATAGATTGGTCTGCAAAGGATATGCTCAAATAGAAGGATTGGATTTTGATGAAACATTTGCACCTGTAGAAAGATTATAATCTATTAGAATGTTTCTTGCCTATGCTTGTCATAAACAATTTAAAGTCTATCAAATGGATGCCAAGTCAACATTTCTAAATGGAGATCTAAAAGAAGAATTTTATATGGAACAACTAGAGGGTTTCCAACTGTCAAATAACCCTAACCTTTTTTGCAAGCTGAAGAAAGCCTTATATGGGTTGAAACAAGCTCCTCATGCCTGGTATTACAGACTGGATAAGTATCTTCAAGACACAGGGTTCAAGAGAGGAACAATTGACAACAATCTATATATCAAAACATAGGGTAATTATTTGTTCATTGTGTTGGTCTATGTAGATGAAATCATATTTGGAAGCAATAATGCTTCATTGGTACAATGGTTTTCTTCTTCCATGTAGTCTGAATTTGAAATTCCTATGATAGGGGAATTTTCCTTTTTCCTTGGTCTGCAAATTACTCAGAGGTCTAAAGGAATATTTCTTTCTCAGGAGAAATATCTAAGAGAAATGTTGAAAAGGTTTCAAATGGAAGATTCTACACCTATGAGCACACCCGTGGTCATTGGATGCAAGTTAAGCAAGGATGATGACTCACTTGATGTTGACCAAAGTTCATATAGGTATATGATAGACATACTATTGTACATCACAACCTCCCATCCAAACATAATGCATGATGTTGGAATGGTAGGAAGGTACCATGCTACACCTAAACATAGTCATTTGTTAGCTGTCAAAAGAATATTTAGATACTTGAAAGGAGCAATGAACTATGGCCTATGGTATCCTAGTAATCAGAACTTTCAACTTTCAGTCTATTAAGATGTTGATTGGGCTAACTACATGGATGAAAAGAAAAGCACGAGTGGAGGTGCATTCTTCTTAGGAGATTCCCTTATAGCATGGTTGAGAAAGAAGCAAGGTTCCATTTCCTTATCAACTATAGAAGCTGAATACATTGCAGTTGTCACTTGTTGTACCCAAGTATTGTGGATGATTCAAACCCTTACAGACTTGGAGGTAAAATATACTGCACCGATCCCAATTCATTGTGATAATACTAGTGCGATTAGTGTGTCAAAGTATCTTGTATTTCACTCCAAGACCAAGAATATACCCATAAAGTATCACTTATTGAGGGAACAGGTGACCAACACTGTTGTTTCTTTGCATTATATTCCATCCAAATATCAGATTATTGATATCTTCACTAAACCGCTTGAAAAAGATCAGTTTGAGTATCTATGCCAAAAGTTGGGCATGAACTCGTTATGAAGCTAAATAATCTATTTGATCAGGGGGAGAGTGCTCCTGGTATATCTGATCAGGGGGAGCATAGATTTTCTCTTTGGTTTCTTTGAAATTGATGTCAAAGGGGGAGAAAAACATGTTGTCTGGATGCTACAGTTGGAGGTCTAAGAACAATAATGCATCCTATCAGGGTTGCCATCAATGCCAAAGGGGGAGATTGTTGGAATGTTTATAGGAAGAGTGTGCTTTTCATTGATGTCAAGAACAAAAGGCAGAGCAAAAGGAGAGAAAGATCAGGAGGAAGAATGATAGTGGTCGTTGGATCACCAATCCCAAATACCTGACAACCATTGGATCATTCTAAGTGGAAGGACATGATAAGATAGAAGAGAAGCACTGTAGATAGATCGAGCCAATGATCAAAGAACATGATCGAAAAACAACATTTTGTTTAGGTCAAATGTTGTGAGGAGGTTATTGTTCATGGAATCTCACTTCGGAAGAATTGGCAACTTGAAATTCGAATTACCTGAAGCCCGAAATATGAAATGAATAAGGACCATCGGATATGGAGAAAATGTGATGACCGTTAGATCAACGTCCAGTGACTAGAGGAAGTGTAGAGGGGAAGCAAAGATGTGATCCATTGGATTTGATCACCGAGGATCAACAACCATTGGTTCCATAGATAAATGCATGAAGGTTAAGCCTTTGGATGAGCGTAGGAGAGAGGACTTGTCAAAGTCCCAAAGTCCCGAAGTAAGGAGGGACCATCCATCGTCAAGACTGACAGGTGGCAGACGATCCACAAATCCAGAGCGAATCACTTCGGGAGTTTATGGTTGGAAAGGAAACAAAAAGTCTCAAAGTCCTGAAGGATGAAGGTCTGAAGTCGCTCTCAGCCGTCAATCTAAGATACATTTCGGGAGTTAGGACAATCGTTAGATCTAGGAGAAGAACACGTGTCACATGAGGAGATCCACTTCAGCAAGACTACGTCAACAAGGACACATGGCACAATCAGATAATGACAAGTTTCAAGTTGAATTGACATTTCAGGTATGTGCATATCATGAATTTGAGTGACATGCGACAACTACTCAGGTCATGCCACATCATCAAGTGATGTAACCAAGTTACGTCATTGCGAGAGTTTTTACTTCGGGAATTTTATCATCAGCGATTAGACTAAAGTCCTGAAGTCTCGAATGTCGAAGACCTGAAGAAGACCTTGGTCGTTGATCGCCAGGAGGGGTACTTATTAGAATTTTACGCATTCAGGCGGAAAACGTGAAGGAGAAAGGTTTGAAATCATCGAAGCCCGAACAACCGAAGCAATTGGGAGTTGTCGATCTACAAGAGGACAGGTATCACTAGATCACAAGCTCCGGGTAAAATGCTCGGAGGGAAGCCGAGCGAGGAGAAACTGAAATATGAGAATTCCAAAGGGAGAAGTCCTGGAGTGGAGGATAACCATTGGATTAAAGAGGACATATGTCAGCAGATCTTCCATTTCGGAAGATATCTAGTTAGAAGAAATGGGAAGTTGAGACTTGAAATCTCTGGAGTCTGAACACCCGAAGGAGATCTCGACCATTAATCCAAGAGGAACACGTGTCGGTGGATTGTTAACTCCAGAAGATTGACGTATGAAGGAAAGTAGGGTTTGAGAGTTGAAACTCCCGAAGTCCGGATCACAAAATCAATCATAGTCATTGATCCGCAGAACTTGAAAGGACAGATTTGAATCGTCAGTTCAGGAGCACCGTCAAGGTCATGAGATTGACGGTCCCATCGTATTGTGGGGATTGAAGGTGCACAAACATTAATGAGTTGAGGCCGAGCTGCAATCAAAACCATTATTTTGGAGAAAGGACACGTGGAGGCTCGAGTTAAGTTGCGAGGAGAAACACAGTTTTTTTTAAACCACCTTTGGACACATCTGCAATCGCGTGGTCACATGAGTTCATCGCCCAAGGTCATATCGAGAACAGAGCTAGTGCTCACTAGGCGTTAGTTCGTAGTTCGGGAGTTAGGAAGTTGGGAAATTCAGGGTTGGCTCACATCCAAATACCCGAAATGTGAAGTCCCGAAGTGCTTGGCCCCAGGTCACAACCAGCGGTCACGTGGAGAGAGAAAATAAAGGAAGGAGATAACATCGCTAAGATCCACTTATGATATTGGGAGTTGGGAGAATCGAGATGTCTCGTACCAAGATTCCCAAATTCACGAGTCACGAAGCGCCTGTTGGTTAGGCGTATGGTCACTGTTGATGGTCACATGAAGGAAGGGGCTTAGAATCCAAAGAAGCCAAAAGTGACTAGCTATAACTGACAGAGAAGATGAGGAGTTGTGACTACCAGAGAAGCCAAATAATCTTTGGATAACAACCACTTATGATGAACAGATTCAGGATAAACCCTAGAGAAGACGAAGAGTTGGAATGATGATCAGGAAAAGGACTCGGTGTGAGAAAGAAATGCAGAACAAAGAATATACTGAGTTGTTTCCAAAAGTGATGGGTGTGGGTAGGATGAGAAAGAGTGAATAATCGTAAGGGGAGATTTGTGGCATGGTGAAGAGCATGCAGAGGTAGCACAAAGAATAAAAGGAAGAAGAGAAGCTAAGAAACAAGTAGTGTTGAGCGTCGAAGGAAGCAGAACATAGCATATAAGCAGAACGATGCAGAAGCAGAATAAAGGATAGAATCTGAAGAAGGTAGAGGAGACATGGAGTTGTAACAGACCATACCAAAGACAAAGCAAGTAAGTAAAGTTTTGTAAGATTCAATCGGGGTGGTAGGGTGGTGCTAGGGAGGATTGCAGTCCTCTAGATTCTAGTTGGTGCTAGAATATATTCTGGGAGTTGGTGCTTCCATCTAGTGGGTGCTAGAGAAACCTGGGAGTTGGTGCTTCCATCTAGTTGGTGCTAGAGAATTCTGAGAGTTGTTTCACTTTGCAAGTTGTATCTTGCTATCAGAGGTTTTAGCCTCAAATTTGAGTTGTAGATCAAAGACTGTGATGTACATGAACTTTGGAGCTTGATTGACATCCTAAGAAGAAGAGGTTTTCACCCTTATGGTTTTCCTCATGAAAATTAGTGTCCCTGTATATTCTGTGTGATTGATTAAATATTGTATATATATGCATGTTAAGTTATCAAAAACACATTAAATAATAATCTAGAAAGAATAAGAAAATAACAGGAAAAGTTTCAAGCTTATATACATAAATGATTCACCCCCCTCTTAGTTATATTTTCAACATTTATGTCTTGTATGGTGTTATCCCCCTTCCAATGATATTATGGACATAAAATTTAAAATATTTGGGTTGAAGGTTAAAGGTTGTTCATGATAGGATATTAGACACATCACTAGGTTGATGATTTTTTATGCCCTTCGTTATCACCCCATAAATTATGGGAATCAACTTATGACTTGGATATTATGGATATTATCTGTATCTAGTGTTCTTATTGGAAATTGATTTTTCATTTTAACAAAAAAGAAAAAGAAAAAGAAAAAGAAAAGAAAAGAGGGCATAAAATAATTTAAACAAAATCCCCATGCAATAATAGTAACTTGGTCATATGTTTCAAGCATGACCAATTTCTTTTAAATTTTCAATGTTTATAGGTTAGTGAATACATCTGATCGGACCATCTAATCCTGGTCAGATAGCCCCTAGGTTATAACTAGTGAATACATCTGATCAGACCATCTAATCCTGGTCAGATAGCCCCTAGGATAGAATTAGTGAATAAATCTGACCAGACTGTCTAATCATGGTCATATATCCCTTAGGAAGAATAATATCTTAACCCAATAGTTTAATCTGGGTTTTTTGTCTTGTGAAAGTAGGTTAGAATGTAGATTAATTGCTTAGCTTGCCTTGCCCAAATAAAACACACTTGAAGAAAATGCTACATCAAGTCTCCGTTGCCTAAGGATAGTTGAAATGGTGTCCCCTTGGTGGTGTCTAAAACAAAATTGGGAAAACCCATAAGAAGGTATTAATCCTAAGTTTTTCCTACACGTGACTTTTTCTGCTCCTGACATATGTTTCATTCACTTTCCAATGGTCCAGATCACGACACTTAGACCAATGGCTCTCAAAACATTCCGGACCCCCCCTTGTGTTCTGCCTTT
>SNQJ01S0205084.1:0-16501 GCA_010110895.2 Picea sitchensis | reverse complement strand
TCAATGACCAATGAGGAAATTTCAACTTCAAGGTTCAAGGTTACCTACCCATAATGAAAGTAGGACCAGGGTGAGTGGTAGGAGTATAGCTTCATGTGACCCTGAGATATACTGAGGGTATGGCTAACATGAAAAGTCAATAGTTCTAAGAAATGGCCAACACAATCTTATAGACTTCCTTTGAACAAGAGAATGAGACATATGGATAACTTAGGCAGCATAGACCTGATGATAAAACTTTGTGAAGTAGGAGGCATCAACAAAATCTCCATAGGGACTAGAATAATAACCAGTCGGAGGAGTAAAATCTAAGTAACGAGCTCATATTCCTAAGTTCATGCTAAACCCAAATTTTGGATGAAAGTGGACTCAAAATTTTGTGCTCTGTTCAAAGGTGACACGATTGTTGTCGATATGAGATAATATTATATTCCCACCTGTCTTTTTTTTTTTCATAGGCAAAGAAATGTTGTGATATAGGAGAGGAAACAAGTTTCGTGAGTAAGAAACTAGTTCCAAGCAGTTGAACATACCTACGCTTAATGCAGGGAAGTGCATGTGGGGCATGGACACTTGGGGGAATGTTTCCTCTAAGGGTACAGGGTATCAAACTGCAAAGGATATATAGAAGGCAATGCTTGGATAGTGATGAAAATTGTTGAGGTAATACGTTTATAAATAGAAAGTGGGAATCATCAATAAGCTCAATAATGCAAGCAGGATGATGGAATGCAATTACAACTTAATGCCAAAAATGTCATTTTTCGTAGATTTAGTTTCCTAGACCCGAAAAAGAATAAAATAATAACCAGGAGAACTCTTATAGCCAATGGTGACTAGATTATTCCTTTTCATAAGTAGTCTGCTTGATATGGAAAAGGGTTAAACTTATACCAAATATATGTCCTTTCAAATCCATTTAAAGAGTGTGAAAGAGACAAGTTCACTCGACAATCTTTTCATTTTTTCAGGAGTCGAAAAAGAGCTTAACCAAGACTCGTGGGGAGTCCCATAGGTAACGGTCATAATGCTTGTGAGTAAGAATATGGTGTTTGAACGCAAAGTCATATCAAGACTATAAGGAACTCCCAGTCCTATGGAATAAATTATGCATGGGCACCAAATGACACATAGGTTCTAACTAGGGTACCCATGTTTGGTAAGTCTCTACAACTTACTAACGACACTTCTAGTAGAAATGAGAAGGTTTTGTGTGGCTAATAAATGGGTTTGTACCTAGGGAGTATGGATCACGGTCATAGGATGATGCAAGAATGAAAAACGGAGGGAAAACCTATCCTATGTGGCGATGAAACAATATACTTGTTGAAGGCATGAATGGGCAGTATGACACTGGAAACTACAAAAAATCTTGGTAAAACCCACCAAAATCCAACTCTTTCCACTGCGTTGTTAGTCCATAAGGTCAAAAAATAGAAAAAACTATAGGAAGTGGGTAAAAAATTTCTACTAATAGTAAAAATAGACCCTTTTACCATACCATTTGAATTTTTTCACCCACATAGTGCATTTTAGGCCATTTTTCCCACGATTTCAATAGTCAATTGCGGGAGCTACGATCAATGAAATCAGCAATTGTCTGGACCAAGTAAGTTCTCATTCCCTCTTATTTAATTTTAATGGTTTAAATTTCAATTTTAGGCCCCATTTTTTTAGTATTAGAGGGCATAATATGGAAACTAGGGTATACACGGGTGACAGATCATCAGGTCATGACCCAAAGMTTTATACCTACAACTTGTCCTCAACAACCAAGATACGCAAGCATGTGATGATAATATATATTGGTAGCATATATATTAGMATAATACATTAACATACATGACAAATACGCCCATGGAATAATAATTCAAATATTTGCAAGATATCAATTGGACGAGAAAAGATTATTTCTATTAAATAATCAACAGAAGTACATAGGTGAAAAACTTTTGTAACGGCCCATATCATAACCGAGAAACTAAGTCCCTCTAGTTGGGCCTCCACCACTTCAATCCTCCACCAAAGGCAAACTCATATAAAGGAGTCAATGAGGTTCCTTGTCATAAATAAGGAAGAGCTTTGGGGCTGAACAAGGAGTTCAGAATTTCAAAGACAAAGGGATGCAAACTCAATATGAAGTGAAATTTCTCCAGAGTTTCTTTTCTCTCAAAGTTTAATTGTCAAATTATCTCAAGGCTTGGATATGGCTCAATTTATATCCTTCAAATGGAACTTATGGGCCGAGTCGGAGTGTTTCCAGTATATGGAAGGTCAAGGATCATGGATCTCGTGACATGGCATGGAAACCCGACATAATTTTTAATTTTGAGCACCAAACCTGATGTACGCAGGTTGTAGTGGAGAAAATTGTTTATACGCTTGTTGTATAACTGATAGGGTGCGTATATGTGGAAAAATATTCTTTTTTTGCTCTGGAAGGAACAAAAATGGAACTTCAAGTCTGCATAGGGAAATGGAAGGCCATCCAAGCAAGTTGCATGGAGTGAGGAAAAATTTGTTGTAACGGGAATTCGTCCTTATGATGGCCTTCAATCCTACACTTGGTACACTAGACTTGTTCTCACTTCTCCTTCCCTTTTTTTAGTTCTTTCAATTGAATAATAAAAACATCCAACTGCATCTGAACTTGTGCCATCCCTCCACTATCTCCTACAGGGGATGATTCCAATTTCATTGCAATTTCCAGTGCCTCGGGATGCGACACAACCTTTTGTTGAATCAACAGCCTGTGAATGTGTGGTAGAAGTCCTGCAATAAACCATTATTGATGATTTTTATTGGGTATCAATAAAGTTAGTCTACCCATCAGGTCCTTGAAATTTTGATTGAAATCCCATACCGAATCAATTGGTACCTATTTAATCTCCTTCATTTTTGTAATGTACTGTGACTCAGACATTTCCTTCTTGAACTCTTTCAACAGCGTTTTCCTTATCTCCACCAAAGTCCTGTCTTATCCTATAGGTGTGGTACTCTAAAACTTCATGTACCATACTAATGCACGGCCTCAAAATGTTGTTTCTAACTGCGCAATATTCACAGCATCATCCTGGACATTCTTTGCGACCCAAATTGTTTCGCAAACAAAAATATGTTATGTTGGGTCCTCCGACCCAATTCCTTGAAACTCAAGTAGTTTGAGGGTGTTTTCTACCCCTTCCATGTTTCTTTTTGTAGTCTCTCCTCTTTCTTATGTTGGTTGACTCTGACTTGGAACACCACTTCCATTTCTTTGATTGTTACTACTATATCCCCTGGTGCTAACTATAAGTTCTTTTGATAAGTCTTCAATTGTTATCTCTGATTGTGATGATGCACATGGGGTCGTGGATTCGACACAAGATCCATTATGAGTAGGAATTAAGGGATATTCTATGATAGGACACTTAATGGGATTCCTCTTCTTCTCCTCTTATGTGTGGTATTTCCACGATTTGGACTATTGTGCAAGGTTCTCTCCCCTCTATCTCATTGTGTGGTTCTCCTTTATCATTGTCATTATTTCGCCTCTAGTACCTCCTTCCTCCACGCAATACTCCAAACTCGTCTTCTTCCTCTGGTATACCCCCTTTAGTCCTTTACATCCTCAATCCCTCCCTTCCTTCTCAATTTTTTCTTTCTCTCTCTCTTGTTCTCAAACTATCCTCTTTTCATTCCCCAGTTCCCCTATGTGCGCGAAGCCCCTTAGCAGTCAAACTCCATCGTCATCATGCACTTTTCACACAACAACATATTTATCCACATACCTAATTATTTCATGAATCTTCCACATGGACCTTTGAAGAATTCCCTTTCTGCAACACAACTCGGGAGTCCAATTCCTCGGCACTGCAGTTCGGCACCTTTCARTATTCTCCACTAATATTTCTAACCACTCTGTCAWGATAATTGGAAATTCACCAAAGAAATTTTCATGCATTTTTGTGTACACATACATTTGCATCCATTGTTCATTACTCATCTGATGGTTTTTGTTCTCTTTTCAGGAAAAATCTCATTCCTTCCTTTCCAACCATTCTRAGATCTCTTTCTTAGTCGGCCTCCAAAACTTTCCC
The DNA here is from genome assembly GCA_010110895.2 of Picea sitchensis. NCBI lineage: Eukaryota > Viridiplantae > Streptophyta > Pinopsida > Pinales > Pinaceae > Picea > Picea sitchensis. Next base: position 12,422 of record SNQJ01S0205084.1, on the reverse strand, counting down.
TAAATCCCAAATTCTGGGTCCCGACAACAGAACCATTTGTTGGTGTTTCACATGGTTGTAAGACCCTAGGTTCAAGTTATATTTGGCCAACAAAACCCTTCATACATTGGCCCTTTCAAAATCACCTACATGCAGATGAAGTATCACCCGAGGTATCTATTGAGACTRTAGGAACCAGGTTTCTATAGTAGTGAGAGAATGGGAGGTGATTATTCTATTCATTCTTACTTATTGGTTCTATGTGCATTGTTCTATCTTTGTTCTTCATTAGCTACTTAGTGATTTCAGATTCATATTACCATTATATTCCAGATTACAACATAATCCCATTACTATAACAGTCGTAACAATTGTGCAATGATTATACATAAGAAAAAATCTAATCCAATATGCATCCAGACAAAATCCATGAACAATCACACAAAAGACATTTAACACATGAGTTAACATGATTCACCCAAATCTAGGCTACATCCACAATGGTTGGCTTCTTTATTATGCATTTGGTAATTACTTCAGGCTTGCACACTGCACTTACATAAGACAAATCTAATCCAATATGCATCCAGACAAAATACATGAACAATCACACAAAATACATTTAACACATGAGTTAACATGATTCACCCAAATCTGGGCTACATCCACAATGGTTGGCTTCTTTATTATGTATTTGGTAATTACTTCAGGCTTTCACACTGTGCTTACAAATATATATCATAGTTATCTTTCCTTTTTCCTAGCCTAGTTGTTCGGCAGCGCAAGCCTTTCTCTCTCTCTCTGCATCATCTCCTTAGCATTCAGAAATAGATTATTTCCTTCTCAACCTATCCTATCACTCTTCTTCTTTAATAGAAAAGAGCAGTCTAGAATCCCTAATCTCCCAACCCTTTACATATTTATACATAAATTCTAGGGCTTAAAACTTTGGTTTTTTCATCCCAAAACCCTATTGCAATATATGATAACTCAAGTTAACTTGTTGTTCGGGTTACTTTCACCTGATTTTCYGTATGCATGTTGCTTTTTCACTCTGACTATTKTTCTTCATGATTTTGTGCATTCTTTTATCTTTAGCACGTCGGGTTTTCATCCTTCCTTTTMACCCACTTTATYCTCCTTCTTTATTCTCTGCTTTATCCCTATGTTGTGTTCTTMTGCCTACACATTGTACTCCTAGTTGTGCCTCAACTACGCACTCCYGGATCTTCCAAAATGCATATCCAACATGAGAACACCGTTGGAGAATGATGATGTGTGGGGTGAAATATAGGATTCCATCAGCCCAATGGAAAAAATTTGGAAGGCCTTGAGAAAGGCAAATAGGGAATTCATCGAATTGGTTATATGTAAGCCACTTATAGAGGAGGGAAAAGAAAGGATGAAAAGTTTAAGGCAGGATATAGAACAATTTGGGGTAAGAAAAATTTTCAAAAAGACTATTTCTAACATTTATTGATTTATGAAATTTTGTTTGATACCATTATATGAGAAATACTCAAATGATTTCTTTCTATTGGCATTTTTGGATCCGACGGGACATCTTGTTCATGGAGACATTGTTGGTAGCAATGATGCACAAACCCCATAGTGTCCTAGCACTAGCCACATACCCACAAGGATATTTTCCTCTGCATCTATAGCTCAATRGACTAAAACTCTTGGGTCCCATGAGACGCCCCCACCACAGACGCTAGACCGTGCACGTGATGGTCTACATGGAGAATCTCATGAGGATATTGGTTTTGCACCACCAAAGCATTATTATCCTGGAGCATCACATGTTCAAAGCTTGGGAACACTCTCCATCAAATTTTTGGTGGATGATAACTTGGTTCCCTTGAAGATACAACAAATCCTAGGTATTTTTGAATATCTTAAATTATTCCTACCATTTGATTGAAACCCACATATTTCATATTATTCTAATCTAATTGTCATATCGTTTTGCAAGAAACATTGTTTTTTATGGGACCTTGCACAACAAGATTTAAATATTTTTGGGCCCACCATTCACACATGGTGGAATGCCTAGAATAAAGATTTGAAAAACAATATTATAAACCATATGGTCATCATGTTTGGTGATTCGTTCAACATGTCTTAAATCACCTCAAGAGTCGGTACATATTTGAAATATGTTAGAGATCAATATAAAGTTCAATTAAAAAAGAACCCTAAGTATGATCGTCCTCTGGTCATTCCCAAGAGGGAATGGAGGAATATGCATGATGACACAAAGGAGAGTGCATTGAGACACAAAGGGAAGACACCACTTGGCCTTGGAAGGTAATATATGATATTTTGAATTGAATATGCTAAATTTTATCAAAAAGAAGAAACATAAAAAGAAGTGATTGTACATATTTTTAGGAAAAAATTTATTAATATAAATTATTAACTGTATAATTTTTTGTTTTGTTAGTTGTGCGTTAACCTTACATGTTTTATATGCATGTAACTTATTTATTTCATGTACCTTTAATTATTGTTTTGCTACTTGTTATGCATGATTGGGTATGGGGAATTGAGAGTGATGCAAAGTGGGGGAGGAGCCAAACCAGCTTCCACCTTCACGTGGTTGGCCTTGTTTAGTAGAGATTAAATTATTCTCAAAACCAAGAGGAGCTCATTCATGAGGTATTCCCCTTTAGTATTTCTAGATCGTCATACATGTTTAATTTTTATTCGGCCATAACATTTTATTCTCTTTGAAAAATACAAGATCATAGATGTTTAGTTATGATTCAGTCATTTGAATTTTTATTGTCTTTGACAAATGCAGGTTTGAAGGGAAGTCTTCTCCACGAGTCACAATGCATTTCTAACCAGGTATGAATTAATTTTGTGTCTTGCGTCATGAAATTTTCCTCCATTGTCGTGTATACTTAAATTCAAAATCCAAGGACAGATAATGGTGGAAACAACTATTATTCATTTAATAATATTGTTTTTAGAGATTATTGATTCTAAGTTTATGTGCCATATTATGGTCCCTTAACATTTTTTTTTTCCAATGTTCAATGTTCAGAAACACCTATTCAGAGGACTTGGAGATGTAGAATTTTGGTTGGAGTTAGTGATTTATCAATATTGACAACAATATTGATCAATTGGATGGCACGAAAAAACATAAGTTCCACCTACACAATTACACTTCAAAATCCCAAATGCATATTTATCATTCATAGAAACGTTATTAGAGTGAGATACTCAACAAATGTTTGGAGGGACATTTGAAAATTTATCTGGAATATTGTGTTAGTTTTTTTTTCAAATAAAAAACTCATGTTTTTTAAAAGTTTACTAAAAGTGCTACATCGAAATATTGGAGCTTCAACACTACATATCACTTCAATGGGCCCATTTTAATATTTTGTGAGATTTAATACATAATCCTATACAAAACAAATATGCCAACACATCAAGGACTGGCCCACAAAGGTATGTGAACATTAATATTCATAAAGGTCCAAAATTATCCAAAAACTTCCTACAGCCCACCTAACCTAATAGTAAAATTTGAAAGCAAAAGATAAATAAGCAAGAGGGTCTACCATGAAACCTCTAAAGGAGACAAGATAGGAAAAGTGTTTCTTAGTGAACCACATTTTTTACTTGATTCCACCCAATTATAGTTGAAAAATGCAACCCTTCCACTCAAAAAAGCACAATAACAATGTCATCTTTATTGTTAGGGAATTAATAAACAAACTTGTAACTCACCCATCTAGTGTTCTTTTCAAAGATGCATTTCTTGAATTGATCTAATTTTCTTTTCAAATATGCATTTCTTGAATTGGCATTCATATTATCTCAGTTGACCCAAAAAGTTACCTTTTCACATGAAGATTTAGAAGTTTTCTAAAGTCCAATCCTACCATACATTTCCCAAACAAATATTGTCCAACAGAGGATATGTTTTTTCTTTATGTCTCTTCTATGATTAAACAAACATATGAAAATTAAATCATTTATAAGCATTCACCACGTAACTTTGGATAATGTAACGTTCCCCATCCTAGCCAAGGAACATTACGGTGTTGAATAACTCATAAAAACTAAAATCTCTACTATCTAATTAATTTCTTGTAGCTTAACAGCTATGATTTACATGCAGATTTAATTGATGTATATTACCATGAATCAAATGCATCCACAACATGTAAAAACAACATGAATTTATCTTAATAATTCATCACAATAGCATATAATTCACTCCCAAATACACAGAGTTCATGCACGGAAATTTAACTCATAAATACAACACGGTAACAAGATAAATCAATTATCTTTCAAAATAGATGTGCATCCAATTGCTTGGGATGGACGTTCAACCCAACCATAGACCTATTTCTCCAAATATCAACAAAAATTCACCCCCGAGATAAGGCTAGTAATCCACAAAAGGGGGTGGTCTCTCATTATCCACTCACAACTCAGAAAACTCACAACCCACTGGTATTCTCCTACAGTTATTCTTATTTTCCACCAACTCTCTTCCTCTGGACCTGCCCAACCAAAGGATTGTACCCCTTCACTAATCTCAATCCCTCAGGTGTCCCATTCATTTATCAGGGTCTCTCCGGCATAGGTAACCAAGAATCTCTCAACTGGGAACTCAAGGGAACTCGTTGCTAGGAAAAACTATTAGCAAACAACAACGACCACTTGTTGTTACAGTGGAACTCACACAAGAGCTCATTATTTGGGAATGACAACCTGGATCTTCAGTATTCATCTCCAATTACGCTCCAAATTCTCTCCATCATGCTCTAAAAGTCTCCCTCCATGGATGCGCCAGCTCCAAGCTCTCTTTACTTCTCTCTACTTGTTGTTCACGCAAAACATTGACTGTGTAAAAATTGTTGTAGTTGCCCATACAAATTTCATCTCCTTTGGTTTCCTTTCTTGACTCACACACTTCCCCAAGCTGATTGTACTCAACCCCCATGCTCCCAATAATTATGGGATGTGACTTCTCACACCCACCCTCTTACATGCATTCAATGATTGGATTTGGGGGCACTCAATCATAAAATAGAGATTAATACATAACAATAAAATTCAGGAATGTGGGTGAATTAATAGACATGGGAAATTCCCCCTTAGAACCCTCTTGACCATTATCCTAGAATATCCTCTCTCTTGTGGATTAATTCATCCTCCATCTCTATCCATGACCCCTTAGCAGTTGGAATTGCAATTTNCTCCCAATAATTATGGGATGTGACTTCTCACACCCACCCTCTTACATGCATTCAATGATTGGATTTGGGGGCACTCAATCATAAAATAGAGATTAATACATAACAATAAAATTCAGGAATGTGGGTGAATTAATAGACATGGGTAATTCCCCCTTAGAACCCTCTTGACCATTATCCTAGAATATCCTCTCTCTTGTGGATTAATTCATCCTCCATCTCTATCCATGACCCCTTAGCAGTTGGAATCGCAATTTATTATTAAAACATAGAAATACAATTTGTGTATTACATTGCTTGGTCGTATCCACATATTATATCTACATTAAGCATTAATTAAACTAGGGATTATAGTGGGGATGTTACATTCCCCCTCCCCTACAATTTTTTTTCGTCCTCAATGCATACTATGTCGATATACATATATGCAAATTTACATCACAATGCTTAGAAAATAAAATTCTACACTTTCACAACTCCAACTACAGTTCCAATCATAATCTCTTGTTCCTCTCAACTCGTCGACCCAAGGAACGCACCATTCATTTATCAAGGCTAATCCAACGAATATACCCTTCATTTATCAGGATTAACCCAAGGAATGAGCCATTATTTTATCAAGGTCCCCAGTGCAGTTGGCTAGGACTCTGAGATGTGGTTCATGAACTCTAGTTGGTCAAAATAGAGTCCTGCATTTTGTTTTCTTCCAAATTGTCAAAAAATTGTGGGTATTCTTCCTGCATGTTTTCTTCATGCTCCCATGTAGAATAATCAGGATTGTAGTAGGTCCATTGAACCTTTACCAACCCTATGGCCTTGTTCCTGAGCACTTTGAATTTCCGATCTAGGATGCATACTGGTTCCACCCGTTAATCCCCTTCGTACTCCACCTAGATCATATTCCAATCAATTATGTGGTTATATTCAAGCACGTATTTATTTAATAATGATGCATGAAATACATTATTCACTCTCATGGATGCAGGAAATGCTAGCATGTATGCAATTGGCCCTATCTTTTATAATATTTCAAAAGACCCACAATATCTCACTGCCAACTTTGGGAAATTTCCTAATCTTAGTGAACTTCTTTTTTCCTTCACTTTTAAAAACACATGTTCGCCCTCTTTGAAATATATAAACATTTTATTCTTATATGCATAAATTTTCTGCCTATCCTGAGCAGCCTTTAAATTATGCTTGATATTTTTCATTTGCTCTTCCATTTCCTTCAACAAATCTGGCCCAACAACTACTTTGTCTGTTGGACTATCCCAACTCACTAGTGTGTTACACTTCCTTCCATACAATGCTTCAAATAGACTCATTTTTAATGAGGCGTGATACCCATTAGTGTATGCAAATTCCACTAAGTGGATATAATCTTCCAACTTTGATGGCTGGTCCATCACATACATTCTAAGCATGTCCTGGATTATTATATTAGTCTTCTTTGTTTTCCCATATGACTCTGGGTGATACGTTTTACTAAGATTTATATTTTTCCCAATTCCCTTGAACAAACCTTTCCAAAAATTCGAAGTAAACTTTGTATCTCTGTCGGAAACCGTTGCCTTAGGCACCCCATGTAGCCTGACAACTTATTTCATATATATATCTGCAATATTTGTTGCCTTGTGTGTTTTCTTTACTGGGATAAAATGTGCTACCTTAGTCAATTTATCCACCACCACCATGATGGAATCATGTTACTTCATTGTTATGGGAAACTTTGTAATAAAATCAACCATAACTACTTCCCACTTCCATTCTAGAATGGGTAAGGGTTGTAATAACCTCGTTGGATGTTTATGATTTTTCTTCACCCTCTGGCACTCTAGACACATGGTTATGTAATTAGCCACTTCCTTCTTCATTCCTATCCAAAAGTGTTGGCTTCTTATAGATGCAATTATCTTATGATTTGCAATAAGAAATCTACATGAAACAACCTCCTGGCTATGCCTAAAATGACTCTAGCCTTTTTTTTCATCTTAAGAAATAGCTTTATGGTCTTAAGCAAGCTCCACGAGCTTGGTATGCCAAAATGTACATCTTTCTTCTTGACATCATCTTTTCTAGATGAAATTTTGATCCTAATGTCTATACCAAGAAAGTATGAAGTTATCTCAAAATATGTGTTCTTTATGTTGATTATCTTATCCTCACTGGTAGTGACCCTAAAATTTTAAACCATATGAAATCCATCCTTAAGAATAAATTTGAAATGAATGACTTAGGCTATTTGCACTATTTCCTTGGCCTCCAAGTTTTGCAAACCAAGGAAGGAATTTTTATTTCTCAGTCTAAGTATGCTTATGACCTTCTTTGTCACTTTCACATGGAATATTTAAAACCAACCCCTTCTCCCTTCTAGTCTGGAGTCAAACTTGTTGCCACTTGTACCTCTCCCAAAGTTGATGCCACTTTGTACCATCAGTTAGTTGGTAGCCTCTTATACTTGAATCATACACATCCTAATACTTCCTTTTGTGTTGGTCTTGTTTCCCGGTATATGCAAACACCCATTGAAATCCATTGGAAAGCAGCTAAAAGGATAGGATACTTCGGTATGTCTTGGTACAATTCAGCTCGGGATACATTACAGCTCAAGGGGGGATTTTTTATTGGTTGGTTTCACTTATTCATATTAGGCCAGCGACCCTGATGATCGAAATTATGTTGCAGGTTATGTTTTCATCCTTGGTTCAAGACCTGTCACTTGGGTTTATAAGAAACAATAGGATATTGCACTTTCTTTAGTAGAAGTAGAGTATCGAGCAGTGGTTAATGCAAGTCAAGAAGCATTATGACCTCGACAAATCCTTTTAGAGTTTGGATTCCATCAATAGCAACTGACCAGCCTCTGGTGCGACAATCAGAGTGCCATCAATCTCACCAAATACCCAGTTCAACATTAGCGCAAAAAACACATCAAGATACACATGCACTTCATCTAAAAGCTCATTCGTGATTGAGTTATTGAAGTGTTATTTTTCCCTACAAAATATCAAGTTGTGGACATTTTCACAATGTCTCTTACATAAGCAATTTTTTCCAAACTTTGATTTATGTTAGGAGTTCAGGAAGTTGTCATTAAGGGGGGATAGGCTCTAATTCCTCCTTCCTTCTCCTATTTTTCCACCTTTGTAAATCCTTCAATCCTATCCCAAGTTTTTCTTAAGGGGGGATGTTGGGATATTTAGACACTTAGGAGTTAGTTAAGATCAACTTTGTCTAATGTGTCGTTAGGTAAAAGTGTGTTTCTTTAGTATGCATTTATAGTTAGGTAATCCAACAGTCATGATATGTTTCCGACATATAGTGATATGACATTTCATATTCTCCTCGATATTAATGGATACATTGATCCGCAGATTAACACCCAATTGGTCCATGATATCTATTTAAATAGAATGGAGGGTCAATTTTTGATGATCGATTGTGATAAACTCTCTTGTAAATCTCTCTGTAATATTTTTCTTTTGCATTAATAAATTGCTCCTAGTGGCCACATTGCTTGGGGTTGCGGATGTTTCCCCGTAGGGGTTTTACCATGTCAAAACATTAGTGTGTTAATCTTTGATCTGGTTGTGTGACTGGTTATTGAAGGTGTTCATCCTCTGTTGGAATGCATGTATTGTCAAACACTTTTGGGATTTTATGTGCAAGTTGGAGAGGGTAAAAACTTGGCAGCCATGAATAAGCCATTACAACTCTCGCACAGTGGCCATAAGCAATGCTAAAACATACACAAGTGAATAAGCATTGAAAAGAATTGATAAGCTTCAAGTTTAATCCTAGAGGAGGGATGGAAATGGAGATGGAAGCTATGAATAAAGAAAAGAAGAACTTCATAAACAAATAAAAAACCAGCGCTTGAAAAAATCAAACAACAAAATAACCATTGTAAATTTTTGCAAGAGAGAAAACAAGGTTTTTAGTGAAATTTCCATACATCAATTCCGTGAATAAAAGATCGAAAATTATGTGTTTCGCATTGTTATTTTTATCCCTCRTGTTTATTTTTTCATGCTTGAATGTTTATTGCTTTAAATATTGAGTTTTTAAACCCAACTAGTGCAATTTCCAACACTTTATTTTTGCATATCGAACACCTTTTTTCTCAAGAATTCAATGCCCAATGCAAAACTATAAACTAATGTTTGTTAAGCCGATGTTATTTAAAATTGACCTAAAAATGGAATATTAGTATTTTAACATTTTGTTCATGAAAAAGTAATTTACACACTAACAAATTTGAACCTCACTAATGGACGAGACTTTCAGTAGAAAGTTCTTAAGAATTGAACATGTTTAGAAACATTGCAGATTCCAAAATAATATAAGGCAAGGATCACCTAAACTATCAAAAAATAAGGGAAGAATCCATATTAATCGAATTTCACCCAAAATAGTTTGTTGTGGAGAAAAGTGAGCATATAATTTTCCATTTTATCCTTTGTTACTATATAGCTTTATTGGCTATACTGGAAAACACAGATGTAGACTTGGAAGTCTCAATGATGACCATAACTCGATATTGTTAGTAATTTTGGGAAGATATTGCCTAGATGGGTCTAAATATTCTTTCATACTTTTCTAGTTGAATTTTATAGTAGCTTTATGAAGATGGTATAGCTATAAGACCTATAATCACAACATTGAAGGACAGTTGAATCCAAAAGATTCATTTGATCATAAACAAAGGCATAGCCACATACTTTCACAAGCACAACACAATCTAAATTTCAATAAAACATAATTAGCCCTATAGGAACAATCTCTATTCACTCAGGGAGCAGGGAAAACAAGTGCTCATGAACATATTAACAGAACTTCTCTTGCATATCAAATCTATTGTCTTGTCATAGGCCATGMTTGTCACTAATCAACAAGGAATAAACCAAACATTGGTAAAAAAAAATGCAAAAAAATGTCYGAGTCTTGTTAGAGAAAACGAATTTGATCRTTTCAATTCCATCCAACACCTATGAATTTGTGGAARATAACCAAGAGAAGCATKACTATAGATATGRATTTAATGAATAAATACCTAGAATGAAAATCTTTGATCCCTTCTTTGAAAATTATATTCCCCYTTTTTTCTTAGTCATACAATGTGATATGACTRTGCAGTCTTTGGAGGGTTTCATAATATGGAATGATTGTAATGAAAATAAGGTCATCYTATATTTTCAACACATTTTTGACATAAATGAATCAATCTGAGCAGGTGGAATTAATTCTATAATTTGACATGAAGAAAGGATTTGCAGGCTGGAAAGGAAAAGGAAGAAAGAATTTGTGGGAGTGGGGAAGTAAGAGAAAAAATTTCATTTATTTCAAATATTGGATATGGGTCGTATCAGGGTGATGGAAATATTTGTTCTTGCATACGCTTCTGTTGGTTGGCCTGGGTTTTCTCCTCCATAATGTTTTATGCAATAATGGTAACATTTTTGGTGGTGATTCAACCCACCCACCCAGACCTCCAAATAATTTCAATACTTGATTCAACCCCACCCACATGGACCTCCAAATGATTTCAATGGTGCTTGTACCCGTTTTCAATAGTGACTCAACATAGTAGTGGCCAAGAGCCAGTTACATTTGTCCGCGTTTTTAAAAAAAATAAAATTATGGCCAAGATATATTTTTTCTCATTTTTTTGAAATTAAAATTATGTCAAGGTTACATTTGCCTCTGTTTTTTTTAAATTAAAATTTAAAAACTAAAATTATGCCCAGATTACATTTGTCCCTTTTAAAAATAAAAAATAAAATAAGTCTTATGTTTGTTTTAAATTAAAATCGAAAATTAAAATTGTGATACATAAATAAAATTTAAATATTGTTATGTTAATGTCTTTTCATTGTGCATATATTTTATTATTTAAATTGGTCTCCAAGTTTAAGATATAGAAATGCATTAGTTGTTCAAGTACAATGTTTTTTTGGAAAGTTATCAATCACATGAATAGATCATTTTTTTACTAAACAATAAATTTTTGACATGGGATAATTGTCTTAGGAGAGGATGGTGCGGACCCAGTAGATGTCCTTTGTGAAAGGAAAATCAAGAAACCATTACTCACCTTTTTTATCCCATGTCCCTATGCAGGAAAGGTCATGCAGATAATAAAAGATAAACTAAAAACCAGGGCCAATTGGGACCATGGATCTATAGAAGATTGTTTTAGATCTTCGATTCAAGATAGAACAACATCCTTATATGAAAGTATTCTGGGCATCATGATCTCAAAAATTTGGTGGGAAAGAAACTGTGTTGTTTTTAAAGATAAGTTTGTTCCCCTAGAAGTCTCTGCGACAATTTTGATCAGTCAGGAAGAAGAGTTCAAGACAAAGCTCAGGGAAAGTAAATATCGGATTGTAATCCCTCCTCTCATCAATTACACCATCCCATGGGGATTTTTCGATGGGGCTAATCAAGGACATCCTCCATCTTACAGAGTAGAAGTGGTTTTGTTTATCAGTCACAGCCACTATATTCACATCAAATATGCGCCAAGAGGTGGAACAAACAACAAAGACGAATTGATAGCACTTTGGACCCTCCTAGAAACTGCCAAAGAAAAAAATATGTCAAAGTTACAAGTTTTCAGTGATTCCAAGTTGGTGATCGACTGGGCAAGGGGTCTCAACAACATCCATAATCTCGGGTTGGCCTCACTGCTAAGGGACATCAAGCTTACTTTCAGATATTTTGAATGGCTTTCCTTTCAGCACATTTTGAGGGAGCTAAACACAAAGGTAGATGAACTCTTAAAGGAAGCAATGCAACTACAAAAAGGAGCCATCGGATTTTACGAGTTCTTTGAAGGAACAGAAACTAAGGCAATGGATTTTTTCCTCTGAAGAAGTCTTTTTTTTTTGTAAGGTTGTAAATGTTTTTGGACAAATGGAACAGTATGTAGAAGGCTTTTGAAAAAGGCATTTAAATGCATGTTATGAAGTAGAAGATGTATAGGTAGTACAGTCCCGTAAGGAAGCCTATCAAGGTTGGACATGAAAGACTGTAACATGTATATTCTTTTATGGATATAACGGGTTTTTTTTCTTATGAAAAAAATGAATAGACCAATTCTTTATTAATTTTATTTCTAGTCAACATTTAAATTTAATTCATCCATGGTTATTTAGATTGTACATAGAATGAGGTGTAAGAAGTGAGTTGTCAAATATTCTTTCCCCA
>SNQJ01S0205083.1:0-16474 GCA_010110895.2 Picea sitchensis | reverse complement strand
CTCTATTTTGACTTCAAATGAGTATCTGTTTTTGAAAAAATTGATAACTAGAATAAAGTTATAGTTAAGTATGACAAACTTACAAACACCTCAGATATTGCTTCACTGCCAGCGGGCCTGTTCAGTATCTCGGTGAAGTTATCTGCCCCTTTTTACTGAATTTCCTTTCAGCGCTTCGAGTGCAAATTTTATGCTCAGATATTGCTTCACTGTCAGCAGGCCTGTTCAGTACCCCGGTGAAGTTATCTATTTATTTTATATTTAGATGAGGGAAATCATTTAAATGAATTTCCTTTCATCGTCTGTGGGACTAGATGGGGGCAATCAAATATGAATTTCCTTTCACCATCTGTCTAATAATTAGCTTGTGCATACAAAGCGGGGGCAATCAGTGATACTTAATATATCAGGGGTGGTTATCTCTGTAAAATTTTATAATAGAGGTTTGTCAACTGTTTTGATTATTCTAGACCAATTCTTCTCAACTTTCAAAACTCCTCATTCTGTAGAGAAAAAAAGGAAAAATTATTTTCAGGGATTTTCTTTTGAGCAAGCTTAAAACCTTCGAAAAATTGTTAAGAACTTAAGATAGTCCAAATCGACTCAAACATAACCAGTTTTGGTCAAAAAGAAAGAACTATGAAAACTGACCTTACTGAATTTAATCATTTGTTGATTTTCAAGGTTAATACATAATCTCTCCTACTGTGATAAGAAAATCTAAAAACGTGAAAGATAGTATCGAAGGTATAAAAGGAGAATTTCAATAATATGAAAGTCAGAAAACCTAGGTTATGACATCAAAAATAACTCTTTGGAATTTTTCTTTTCTTTATATATATATATATATAAACACTTAACTAATTTTTATTTATTTACAAAATGTGAATGATTTTTTTATTTTTTTTAGAAATGAAAAACAAAATGATATATACAATGACTTTTTTTTTTTTTTTAATTATTAATTATTCCATATAATGCTTTAAAAAACGCCCATTAACAGGGGAATTCAAGATCTTACCATCCAAATTTTCAAGCAGAAATGCATTTTTTCCTTCAGAAGATGATACCTTAAAGGGTCCATACCAAATACGATCGAATTTACCATTTTTTCTTGAATCTTTTTTTCGAGCATCCCACCTCAAAACCAGATCCTCTGGGAGAAAGTTCATGTTCTTGGCCTTGCGATCAAATAATATCTTCATATCATCCTGGTACTTCTGCAACTTTTCATCTACTACATCCCTGTGCTGTTGAACTTCAATCAACTCGTTTATCCTTCTTGTGAGAGGGTTTGGCTCTTCCTTCTCGTCTTGCCATAATTTCATCACAGGAAGTGATAGATTTATGGGAAACACTACATCTGTTCCATAAACCATTTGAAAGGAAGAAGTACCGATAGACTTTTTTTTGCCTATCCGATTTTCCCATAGAGCATATTTTAAATGTAAATGCCAATATTTTTTATTTTCATTTAAGACTTTCTTGATTATATTGATCAAGCTCTTATTAGAAGATTTTGCCAGACTGTTTCCCTGCGGATAGTATGTTGTAGAATGTCCCAACACAATATTATATTTCTGGAAAAAACAGACCATTGCCATAGACTTAAAATCCTGTGCATTATCTATGACTATATTTCTAGGGTAGTCGAACCTAGACAAGATATTTTCTTCTAAAAAGTCTATAACTACTGAATCAATGGATTTCCTTGTTGGGATAGCTTCCACCCATTTGGTGAAATAGTCAGTAGTGGTCAGAATCCATCTATGTTGGGCACTTGAATGAGGATTTATCTCACCTATGAAGTCAAGTCCCCATTGCTGAAAAGGAGCTTCTGTCTTGACTTGGACTAATGGCATCGTTGGTAACTTATGTTTTCCTGTAAAAAATTGGCAAGGGATGCAAGCTCGTACCTTAGCATTTACATCTGGGAAAAGTTTAGGCTAGTAATAACCAGCCCTCAGGATTGTATATGTTGTATCTCTCCAAGTGTGGTTCCCTCCACAGACTCCTTCATGAAATTGACTTATAACTTCCTCTGTTTCTGATTCAACCAAACAGACTAAAAGGAAACCAAGCGGGTCTTTCCAATATAATCGTTTCTCGGAAATATAGTATTTAACTGCATGTAGCTTCAGTGTTCTAGCTTTGGAAGGTGAAAAATCATCTGGACATTTCAAAGTTAATAAGTATGTTACTATGTCCTTGTACCAATTTGTCGACGCGAATTTCTCCCCGATCTTGTTTTCAACTATTTGGTCATCAAGTTCATTCACATCTATCCATCCTTCTTCCTCCTGAGCACTGTTTATCCCAAGAGCCCTGAAATTGGATTCAGCTAAAAGTTTAGATAAACCCTGTCCTTTTACCAATTTGGTCGGTTTAACCTCCAAGTCAAACTCTTGAATTTTTGCAAGCCATCTTCCTCTTTTACCATCACTGTCTTCTTGAACCAAGATATATTTTACAGAACTAGTGGGTACATATGCGATCACTTTAGAATGTAACACATACATTTTGAAAGCTTTCAATGCTTTTACCATAGCATAATATTGCTTTTCCATTATATTGTATTTAAGTTCAGCATCTCGGAGGCTTTTGCTAAAGAAGGCTATAGGTTGCTCAAAACCTTCTTCATTCTTCTGAAGGAGTACAGCAGCAAGCGTGTGTTCAGAGGCAAATGAAAAAATGAGAAAATCTTTAAGATAATCTGGGCTCGCTAGTACTGGTGCCTCACTTATAACTTTATTAATTTGGGCAAAGGATGCCTTAGCCTCGGTTGTCCACTTTACTTCGTTGTTTTTTCTGAGCATATCTGCAATCAATTTAACATTTTCAGCAAAGTTAGGAATAAATCTTCTCAAGAAAATTATTTTCCCTAAAAATGATTGAATTTCTTTAACATTCCTAGGAATAGCTATTGTATCTATAGCCTCTACTCTTTTAGGATCAATCCTGATTCCATCTCGGGATACTATATGACCCAACAACTTGCCTTCCTGCATAGCRAAATGAGACTTTTTAGGATTKAAGGATAGACCAAACCTGCGGCATTTTTCAAATGTTTGTTTGAGATGAATCATATGGTCTTCATCTGATTTTGAAAACAYAGTAAGATCATCCAAATAGATGACTACAAACTTGTCCCATTCGCCGACGAAAGMAATATCCATTGYGCGTTGAAAAGTAGCTCCTGCATTCATTAGTCCAAACGACATTTTATCATACATAAACGTGCCCCAAGGAGTGGTAAATGTGGTTTTTTCCTTGTCAAGMTCACTAACAACAATTTGATTATAACCTGAAAATTCGTCAATCATGGACATTCTATTAGCCCCTACTACGTTTTCAAGAACGTGGTCCATTTTAGGTAGAGGATAATTATCTTTAAGAGAAGATTTATTAAGATTCTTGAAATCAACACATAATCTGATTTCCCCATTTTTCTTTCTAACTGGGACCAGATTAGCTACCCAATCAAAATATCTTAGGAGAACAATAATCTTAGCATCTAGAATTTTTTTAATTTCTCGTTCAATAATAGGTAATGAAATAGGGTTAAATTGTCGGAGATTTTGTTTGAAAGGTTTGACACCTGGTTTAAGTGGTATTTTATGTTCTATCACAGAAGTGTCATATGTTTTCAAATCTTTGTATGACCATGAAAACACATCTTTATATTTTTTTAACAACTCCGTGTATTTTTTTTTGTTTTCTATTGATAAATATTTAGATAACTTAACCATTATGGGGTTATCTTCAGTTCCTATATTACAATCTTCAAACTCCTCTGGTTGAGGTTGTAGAGTAGTTTTAGAAGGAATGTCATCTTTATTAAAGAGTCTTTCCAAAGGGATTAGACCTTTGGGGATTTGGTTATTCTTGAGGGCAAGCATTCGGTGGTTGGCAATTTTATCATGAAATTCCTTAGAATCCTCCCCTTCTTGCATGATCCAAATAGGATCATTTTGATTTTCCTGATCGGTATGTGTTTCTGCGAATTCATCTAAAGATTCTAGAAACTTTTGAAGCTGCTCATCATCTTCAAAAACCTGCCAATGTTGTATATTATTTGGTATTGAAGGGTGATGTCTCATTTGTATATGATATTTTAAATTAAAAGCAGTGGAGGGTGTAAAAGTTGATGCAGCTTTGGCTAAAGCATCAGCCTGTTGATTTTCGGATCTTGGGATGAAATGAAAATTCACAGAAGTGAAGAAGTTCTCTATTAAATCCCAAACACAATTCCTATAAGACCGTAATCTAGGATGCTTAGCCTGATATTGCCTATTCACTTGTTTTATAATTAATTATGCATCACCAAAAACTTCGAGTTTCTGAATTTTCATCTTTTTAGCAGCTTCTAGTCCTAGTACTAAAGCTTCGTACTCACAAACATTATTTGTACAATCTGTATACCATTGGAGCCTATATGAAAAAGGAATAACAAATTGATCATCAGGAGCGATAAGAAGTGCTCCCGCCCCAGCTCCAAGATAGGAGGAAGCACCATCAAAATACATTTTCCATATACCATTACTATATACATTTTTCTCTATTTCTTTTTTTTTAATTTTTTGTTCTGTACATTTATCATCTACATCTACTTCAAAATCATCATCTAAAGATAATATACAATTTCCTAAATCTTGGTCGGCAATATAAACTCGGTGATTGTTGGGGTTTTTCGGGTCACCTATAGTAAATGCCAACCTAGTCTCCCTATAAAGACGAGTGAATTGACCTCCGAAAACTGGGATTGTAGCATAAGTCATATCTAGCTGGAGAGATCCTCCAAGCTTAGCGCCCCAAGATCTAGATAATAGCATCCCATATTTTGGGGGAATATCAGCGACTACTACATCCATAAGAATACTTTTAGCAGGTATTTGAGCCAAACCTACCACTAGGTCCTTAATCATACCTATATATTTTACTTTCCTCGAATCGAAAGAATATAAATCACCATAAGGTCTTATGACTTCAAGACCGAGTTTTTCCATTACTTCCTTAGGCATAACGTTATGAGAAGCTCCAGAATCCAACATACAGTTATGGAGAAGGTGATTAAACAAGGTTAATGTAATATAAAAAAGGAGCCACTGTATCTCTTGCACCTTCGACGTGTGGACCAAAAACTAAGATAGGTTTGTCATCCTCTAAATTAATAGTGTCAACCTGGCTTTCATCTTCGGAAAAATTAATCATTTTAGCGATTTGTTTCTTGTATACAGGGTTTTTAGCTAACTCAACAAGGGGAATAGGAATTTTGA
Source organism: Picea sitchensis (assembly GCA_010110895.2). Classification (NCBI taxonomy): domain Eukaryota; kingdom Viridiplantae; phylum Streptophyta; class Pinopsida; order Pinales; family Pinaceae; genus Picea; species Picea sitchensis. The sequence continues at coordinate 11,198 of SNQJ01S0205083.1, read as the reverse complement.
TTTTATATATTTCGTTTTCCAAATTAAAGTTTCCTAGAGCCTTGTCATTTTTTATGTTCGGGGCTTCCAAACCTTTCTTCTCAATTTTGCGTTGAGATGTGACCTTATTTTCTTTTATCGGAGCTTATGTCTTTACAGGGGGTGTTGCTACTGTTTCTAACTGTACAGGTTGTGAATCAACTGTGTTTTTCTTTGCAGACTGTTTATTTGCAACTTTTGAGGTTTCCTCATCGGTTTCTTTTCTCGGCAAAATCTTTTTTGTCAGAACATTTGGGAGATTTTTATTTCTTGGTCTCAAATTATACTTTCCCTATAATTCAGCAATAATATCATCTGCAATATTTTGATATGTGCAATCATCAGTAATATTATTGCTAACTTGTTCATTCGGTGAACTTTCCTTACTCAAAGATGCTTCATAATCCTGTCTAGACAAATAAGGGGATTTATTGTCATCACCAAGATTACTAATATCTTCGTCGAGTTCTTCAAAATCTCCTAAATCTTCCTCTCCGATGTAGTTTTCACTTTTAAAAGGTGTTTGAATTTTTTGATCTTCATTTTTAATTATTTTATGTGGTCCCTGAGGTTCAGGGTTTCTTCGGAAATCTTTTCTGGGAAAATTATCTCTTTTAGATTTCTCTAGTTCCATTTTCGAGACCTTGTTTGAGAGTTCTCGAATGACCCTAGCCATTTCTTCTATTCTATCTCCAGAGGATTTTCCTGACCCTGAAGGTCCACCTTGCTCTTTAAAATTTTTATTTTCTTTGTTTCTAGTTTCAGTCTTTTCTTTAAGCTTCCCCGATGCCATCATGTTGGATTCGATTTCAACTGCATCATCCTACATTTTAGATATATCTAATGATCTCCTTTCTCTCAATAGTAAAGCAAAGTCGGGATCAAAAGACCAGCAAAAGTTAATTTTGTTGCAGGTTGTGAAGGTTTAACTTCAGCTGGAATTTTATTGTACAATTTATTGAACCTTTGTGTGAATTCTAGAACTGACTCAGAGTTTTTCTTTCTGAGGGCTCCGAATTCAGTTAAATAGTAGAGGTGATCTTTCCTCTCTCCCCATTTTCTGATAAATTCACTTTCAATTTCTTCATAGATCTTAATGATCCAGCTGGTAAGGATCAGAACCAAGTCCTCACCTGTCCCTCAAAGGTTTGAACAAGTAATCTAGAATAAACATCTTCATGTTCTATTCCAAGTATGTTTGTGAACTGATTGAAAACGTTTATATGTTCTTGGGAAGTCAAATCACCTTCCCCTGTAAACTTCGGAAGGATTTTCATATAGTTCTCAGGAAGATCATGAAGAGGAAAAGGAAGAACAAGGGGAGTGTATCTTGCAACTACTTTAGTGAAAATCCCAGGAAGCGGTACTTGACCACCTCCAGGGGCACCGCCTCCAGCTCTAGCACCTCCTTGTGCAGCCATGGTTAGATTTGGGACTGAAGTTTGGACAGTGTGAGGAGAAGCTTCTCGGAAAACTAGAGAAGAAACTTCGAGAGATGAGAAAGTATCAAATGAAGGGGGAAGTGAAAGTGATCTTTCAAGAGTTTCCGATGAGTTTGATTGTGTAAAATTAGGCTGATCTATAGTATATGTGGATAAAAAGATTTTTTTAAGTGATTTTCGTGAATTTAAATTTTTTTCCGGATCAGAGACTGGCGAGGTCTGTTTACTATCTGGGTTTTTTCTGGTGTTCTTGCGGCTACTAGCCAGTTTATTTAGTGTGGAGTCGCCAAGTGAAAAATATTTTATCCTTAGAAGGTTCTTTGTTCTTGTTCACTATCAACAACAGAAAATGTCAATGTCGTTCTTCCCAGGGAAAAGATTCGTTTCTTCGTTCCCCAGCAACGACGCCAAAAATATGTTGTTCCTGAGTTTATGTTTTAAGGCTATAAAACATACCATCGAGGCATCCGTAAATGATTTTAAAGGAATGATTTGGAAATAGTAATTTTAAAGAAGGTTAAGGAAAAATCAGTTTCTCAACTGTCTCTGTCTTGCTTCTTGTTGTTCTTGGATACTGATGTCACGTTCAATAGAAGCCCATGATTGTTCTAGTTATACCCGGTTGGTTTTTGTCTGTAAAATGGTGTTAAATAAGTTTAAAGCGATATTAGTTTGGTCTTGGAGTTCGGGTTCAATGTTGGGTTGTCTGACACTTGGAACAGTCATTTGAAGGATAAGTCTTTATTTATTTATAAAAGGGTTTTAATCAATTGGTCACTTCAGATTACCAGAGATGATATTAAAGAAAACAATTTTGAAATCTAAAACAGTAATGTAAAACACATTCAAGGTCGTTTCCTAGTTTCATAACAATTTTGAGAATGATAAACAACAAGTGAACATTAGAGAGAAATATAAGGCTTTTATTATGAAAGAATCTTATATTTCAAAAGACATTGATGAAAGAAAAGATGAGGTTTCTAACAAGGGTTAAGAATTAAGGAAGAAAAGCTTTACAGGTCTTAAAATTGCTAAAGCAATTCCAGAGGAAAAACTGCAAACCCTTTAACATCCAAACCAACCTGAAAATATAAATCGATGATGTATATAACTTCAAATTGATTTACTTGTTAGATATAACATTAAAAGGAAAAATTCAAGAGAGTATGATAAACAGGGAGAAGACACATAGTTACAAAGTTGCAGGATCCAGAATCTCGTTTGCGATTTATATTCTGATGTATTTCAAAACTGATATTACAAAAATGGCTCTCTCCAAATTTCTGAAGCCCTTTCTTAACCTTTGGAAATTATATTTATACATTTTCGTCAAAGTTTCACGTTGGTAACTAACCAACTCCCTAGTATTACGGTTACATAAAATAATGTCAATCGTTTACAATTTCTTTTAAAATTCTAATAATAAAAAGATTTTAAAAAAGTTTTAAGTTTGCGTTGATGAACTTCCTTTCTCCGTTTCAACGCACTGAACACATTTTCCAAAAAATTTACTAAGATCTTGGGAGCCTCGGGTATCTCATTTGCTTCAAATGAGAAAAATCTCCTCTGTAATTCGGGCAACCGACTTTCTATCATACTTTCTATGAATTTAATTGTTTTCAACTTTAAACTCAAAGACACCATCCACCTGTTGATCTCTGTGATGTTGATCAATTTGATGTTCGAAATTTCTGCTTTATTTTCCTTGAGCTCTTCTCTAAACCTCAGCTGATGCTTGACTATATTGATTTCGCCTAACAATCCAAAACAACCAATTGTTCCGATATTCAATGAATCTCTTTCAAAGAGATCGAAGATTCCTTGGCAATCTTCATTAACTTCTTTTGTGATTCTTTTATATTCAGCAAATTTTGATTCCCAGAATTTTATCATTATATCTCCTTTTACCTGTTCAGAAATAGATAATTTATGAGTTTTTCCAATTTCTTCTTTTAACGAGGAAGCCACTGCTTTCTAAAAAGTAGTCCTTTCTACTTTTGTCTCTCTTTCTTTCTGGAACACATTTTCCATGGACTTATTTGATTCCTGAAAATAATTCTGGATTATTTCCAGATTCCAAAATACTTTCTGTTGTTCCTCCTCTATTTGTGCATATATCTCTGATGCCTGTGTCCTGAAAGGTTCAATTTCAACTACCTGGTTAGTAATAAAATTAATCTTATCATGCAACTGTTTATTTTCTTCTCCTAGCTTTTGAACTTGTTCCTGTGTGACCTGTATTAAATGTTTTTCCTCATCCAAATCTTTGTTTAATTTTTGAATTTCTTGGATATCTTTGAGTCTAGTTTGTTCTAGACCCTTCTGTATTCCCCAACCAATATTTCTTTCATTTTCCTTCAGTCTGTCTTGCAACTGGATTATTTCTTGATCCTTATGTTCAAGCATAGTTGTTAGGTTTCTCACAGAATATATAATAGCTCATGCTATAGCACCCATTGTTCTTGCTAATTCTATAGAGAACTCTCCATCATTGAGTTTCTTTCCATCTATGATAACTCTATGCTTCTTAATCGATCCTTCTCCTCTAGGATGAATTTCCTGTTTCAAGACAGCTCTTTGTTTTTTGCTAAAAAAGTAATCCGATGGGGGGATTTCATCTCTTGAAATCGGCTCTAGTTCACTGACATATAGAACTCCTTCATGAGGGGTTCCGAAAGTAGACTGTAATGGAGTTAAGGAGGTAATAGGACTACCAAGTTCTTTTGAAGCAGTTCCTCCTATCTTTTCTAGCACATCATCAAGAATTATTGGACTTGTTTCTAGTCCTTTCCCTTTCTCTATCCCTGATTCTTTTATTTGAGTACCCTCTATGTTTTAAGGAGGTATTTCAGAACCCTTCAACTTATCTTTTTCATTTGATTTACCCTGAGTATCAGTTTCAAACCCTGGAGGGGTTTCTTCCTGTTCTGGCAATGGGGTCGATATTTCACCTTGTAAAATCTTCGGCAGACAGCTTTGCCTATGTATTTGAAAATATGCAAACCCAGCCTGTGAGTCAGGTGGCAAGGCCTGTACTCCTATCTGTACTTCCTCATAAGACTTAACATCTTTGAAAATATCATCATAAACAGAAACTTCATGTTCATATGCTTTTAAATTACAATGTATGTAATGCCGACTAATTATTTGGTAAGGGTCATGTTTTCGGTGCTCGATGTTTACTAACTTCACTTCCTCCAATGACTCGGCCTCCACCTTAGAATGGCCTAAATTTGATAAAGTAAATTTCTCCACATTAACAGGGAAAGATGGCCATGCTTTTTTCTGAAGAGATTTTAATTCTAACCCAATACCACCCTTGGCTAACTAATGAGCTACTTCTCTACATATCAATCTATCTGGTAAGAATTTCGGGAGTGCGTGAGGAGGGATGGAACATCCATAAACCCTAATATAGGAAACATTTTCCTCAATAAACCAGTCGGAAACCAATTTGAGGCTTTCTATGACTGCATCAGAGATGCGAGGGGGTTCGCATCCAAAAAATATTTTGTGCGGAGAAATAATCAAAAAATGACAAACATCATAAAAAACGTCTTTAGCATTTTCTTCCCAGAGAGATGAGTGGTATTTATGAACAAGCTCTGGGTAGGAAACATTTCAATTCCAATTCATTAATGGAAAGGGAGTCATAAAAAAAATGGCATCCATAATATATGCAGACATATAAAAATACATTGGTTGTCCCTTTGACTTGGCTTCTTTATAATTTACAACCTCTTGCGTTAGGTTATCTGACAAAATTTTATGCCAGTTAAAACTACATCCTTCTGAAACTTCCTCTAAGAATGGTACCCAATCTGCATGAAAATGACAGGGATCCTTTCTCTCGTAAAGTCTACATAAAATCATGGCTATATAAACCATATATTCGTTTAAGGAGGCCGAAGCATAAATCCCATGAGTGTCGGCCCTAAACTTTGCTTCTGACCTCGCCCATCCTCTAATCATATCGGTATATGTCACCAGCCTCGGACACACAACAACCTTATGAATCTCAGACTCAAAAATGTCTCGGAGATGATTTTCGGAATCAGGGCCAGCATACTTTAGCTCTTCCTCCAACAATTCGGAAATTCCAGTCCATGATTTGACGGAGTGTATGGTATGTGGAGTGGTAGCTGAGATAATATCACCTTCCTGTGCTTCTTCGTTTTTCTTTGGTTCGTTTTTAGGCGCCATAGCTCTGTGTTTGTCTTGAAACCCTGTCACAGAAAGTGGGTGAGTAAGCTCAGCTTTTGAATGAAAATACAGACGTTTCAAATGTTTACTTCGAATATATCATAAAAATATTGAGATTTGTACATCTGTTACGAAGTTAAATCTCTTAATGCAAAAGATATTTTCGGAGATATGCATTTATTGTCCGTACTTAGGCTTTCTCGGTGTTTTCAATTATAATAGAAACTTACTTAATCGGACAACGACGCGCTAATGAACATTCAAAGAAAGATTAACTTTAAACCTGTTTAGAAAGATGATTTATTAGTGTTAATTATGAGTTAAGTCTGAAAACATGACTTTTTGGGGTTTCGACACTCTTGATGTCGAAAGATATGTCATCAAAGATATGTGCTAAAAGTGTTGAGTTGAGTCATTTTAAGTCCTTTACAAAATATACATAAGTCATGAATACAATAGGCAAGAAAATTCATTTGAATACAATGACTTTTCAAGGTTTGAAACGATGGTGTGTAAGGATGCAAGTCGACTTGCAAACGATGCATGGAATCCCTAAATCTCAACAACATGGGTGGTTTGTGTCCATGAACATTCGAAGGAAATGTAAATCTTTATGGAGAGAAAGGTTTCCTACGAGATTAGACAAAAATTCACATGTTTTGCTTCTTTTTATGAACCAAAGAAACAATGATTATTCTTTAGAGCATGTTCCCTCATTTGACTATGAGGATGAGAAGGTCATAGTATCAATCAAAATTAATGACATCAAGAAAGCCTTTTGGAACGAAAACAAATACTTCCAAAATAAACGTGACCAAAGGCATGTGACTTGGCAATTCTGAATTTGCACAAAGGATTGAACGTGAATAAGGAATTGTACCGAACTTATGGCTCTGGCATCGCCAAGCAAAGTTGCTTGAAACCTTGCATTTCATGCCTGCACTTTGATCCTCTTCAATGCTTCGAAGGGTTGTCACATCTTCATTAGATAAGAAACTGGTAGAAATGACGAGAGGGAATCAATCGTTATGAAAAGGAGATTTCGTCGAATCAACTTGGATTAAACAACATATGATGGAAGTACATGTCTCATATAAATAAGTTTTTTTGTAAAGGTTGTTTCTTAAAATACAAACGCTCGACTTGAATTCTATTCCATTTTCTATGGAACGTGCAATTGTGCTTCAAAAATTCCAAGTGAAATGAATGTGGTATTTGATGAGTTTCGTAAGGCTCGTTTACTATTCCAAAATATATTTTGTATTCACTGATTACTTATGAGTTAGAGAATTCATATTACAAAGCAGTTGGACACCCAAAAGATAATGGAAAGATTGAAAATATAGATAATTGTTTGGCTCACATAACTTCATATGTAATAATTATCTAGACAGACACATTGTTGTTAACCTGCATGGTGTAAACGATGAAACGATGGATGAGCTTGTATCACTCAATTTCTAAATTGATGCACAAATTGATGCAAGGCTCGTCCAAATCTGCGCAGTCCTTTCATAGAGCTCTACTACTTCTTTCACTTCTAGCATGATGAAATCTGTGTGCTCTGTTGCCTGCTTCTCCCTCTCTGATTTGACTTCCAAAGGTGTGGTTGGTTTCAGATTCTCCACCGTCTTATCATCTATTTATACCCATCCATCGTCTTCGCTATTCTTTTCATCTTTTCTTCCACATTGATCTCCCATGCTAGTGCGTTTCATGTAATTGTATTTAAGACTTTCTCAAGTATTTGCTCATGTTTATTGTGAGTTTTTTTTTCTCCTCACCTTCAATCTGCACTTCTTTGAGGAATGTCTCTAGTACCTCCTTCTCTTCCTTGGTTATATCCAAGTTTGTTTCATTCATCCTAGCTCTGGATTGAACTTCTTGTGCGACACTCATCTATAACTTATATATCGCTTTTGTTGGTATCTTATCCAATAGAAATTCCATCTTTTCTATTTCCTTGACCTGTTTCTCTGCCGTGTCTTTGTCCATTTGCAACATGTCCTTAGGAATTCTAAAGTTTTCATTTTTCAATGTCATTATCTGTACTGTCTCCTCCCCACTCTATATTGGCATGTCCTATTCTTGTGTGGTTTGTTGCTGTTGTGTTTGTCCTTTGTATTGCACCTTGGTAAATTGTATTTGTTCAAAGACCTTCTTGACTTCTGTCAGCTCTTGCATTATCTTCTTTCTTTGTTTCTTTGAATTTTAATATGCTTCTACGATGAGGTCATGTACTTTTTTCGCGACTAATTACGCTTCATCTTCTATTGCTCCTGACAGTAGAATAGTTCTTTTGGGTGGCCTTGACTCTATTTTCTCTGTTGTGATTGGGGTATCAGTCTCTGGTATGTCCCCTCATGCTTGTCCCTCATGCGAAAGAATGTTATCTTCCTTATGTGTTTCTCCATTAGTGGCATCTACGTGGTTCTTCCGCTGTGCAACAGGCTTGGTGATGGCCTTATTTTGTCTAACTATTCTTGTTGTTGCAGTCCACCCTGTTTACGCTACCTCTCTTCTTCTATTTCCTACCAGGGTACTCTTCTTCAGTGAGGAGGCCTCTTATGATGGTTTCTTATCTTTTGTTGGATCCATTGGAACCTTCCATTCATCCTTCCAGTCTTTCATTTCCCATTGCACTTCCTCTGTTATGACGCAACGCAGTATCTCATCTACAACCACTCCTTCTCTGGATCCCTTATTGCATGGATCTACATATTGTGCCTTAACTCTTTGAAGATGGCTATCTTCTTGTATTCTTCCACCACCTCTGGTAGGATCCTCCAAGTTTCAACCACCTTTTCATGTATTTATTCAAGATTTGTCGCAAATATGCTAGAGTTTGTCTTTCTTTCCCTTGTGACAGTTGTGTTCCATAATGTTTTATATTGTGTTGCACAACATTTTCCAATTCTCTAACATAATACACTATATTTGGGGTGTTTCCATCCCTCTAATGCAATAATTATTACCAACTAGAAGTAATGAAACTTCATCCCTAAATCTAGGTCATCTTTTCAATCATCTAAAACATGGTTTAATAGGTATGGAATCCAACTCATTAGAGTCCCCTTCATGCACTGTGTGATTGCTACTATTACCCTTCCCGACACCTCTTCTTTGGGACAATTCCTTAGAAATTTACATTCCATAATTTTGGTTGCTAACCTCGTCGGGGGTTCACTGAGTTTATTTATAGTGAACCCCCTTGATCCTCTCTCTGTTCCATAGCTTTTCTTCATTTCCTCTGCTAAGGATTTCTCCTTGGTATTATCATCCAGATAATGTGCAATTTTCTCACCATATGTGGGAAGACCTATTATTTTTTCAATTAAATAGATGTCGATTGAGACTGGCCTTTCTAGCCATAAAATTCCTCTGTGCACTATTGCCAGTAATTATTTGATGCAATTATTTACGTCCTTACCCCTTCCAAAATGTGGGATATCTAGTAGGTTCATTGTGCATGTGTTATATAAACCTTGTATCCACTGTTTTGGTTCTAGTATCGGTACTCCTATCGAACTGGCCCCTTTTCTCTCCAAGTATACTTGCGGTTCAAATTCTGGAAATTCGTCTCTATCTCTTACATCGTGGTCAGCATAGCACAGTTTATTTACGCATCCTAGAAAATTTGGTAAAACCTTCACTGTATGCCCAGTAACACAAGGGTTACCTCTGGTTGCTTGCGTGGTGATCTCTGAACCATTTTTTTCCCTTTCCCCTTTGCTGGTGCCCTTCAGGGCCCTTCCTCCTGGAGCATTTTATCTTCCTATTCCTATTCTATGCCAGAATCCTTCTGCTCTATGATCTCTTCGACTTTTATTTTCTCTTGTGGCACTGGCTCTATGCCATATTGAACCATTAGCTCATCAGACTCAATTCTTTCCTCATCTGCTTCATTCGTTGGCTAGATTATTTCCATGTTGGCTTGCTCCGTCATTTTTTTCTCCTTTGCGGTGTTCTGTGGGTCAATCTCCATTTTTCTTGTCCCAGGGGATAGCTACTACTCCTCCACAAATGTAGGGCTCACTGGTTCAATGACTAGGGAAGGAATGACGTCCACATCCACGATTCCCTCCGATTGCGTAGGGTTTTTTTATTTCTGGTTCTGGTTTCTATGGTGATATATTATGTTTTTGAGTTCTCCTCGACATCTGACTGGGTTCTCACACCTTTGGTGGTGCCATCTTTGTTAGAAAAATAGGATTGCGGAGCAATAAAATAAAACAAACATGGAAACAAAACACAGAAGATACACAATACAATAGAGACACAATTTATGTGGTTCACCTAGTGTGGGCTACGTCCACCAAAGAAATTGTCGGGTCCTTCCTTTATTATTATCCAGCAAATGAAGGGATACAACCAAATACAAAACCCGTTGTAACTTCCTCTTCTTTCTCTCACAGTCTCCTCTCTCAGAATACAATAATCACCATAATGCATAGCTGCAATAAATTTCCCTCATAACAAAGAGTTTCCTTCTAGGGAAAAAAACCCTAACATAATTTCTACCGTTAGATATGTGACCTTATAATGAACAATTTAGATTTACAATGAAATTACAATATACATTTACAAGGCAGTTTTTCCTTCATACCCCCCCTCTGCACTCCCCCGCATGGAAGAGTGTACATAATTTTGGGGTGTAAAGTCTTCATGGGGTATAAACATGGCTGAAAACAAGGACCTCTGAATCAGGAACATAATCAGGCTCCACAACCAACAATCTCCCACTTGGAGAATGATCTCAACAACTCCACCGTTGTTGTATATGCTGGACTCTGAACCTTCTTAGACCTAACAAATTTCTCATCTTCATCTTCATTATTGAAGACCAACTGAAACTGACCAGGAACTTGGTTTCTCTCTGGTTACTCCCTTTGTTAACATGTCTGCAGGATTCTGGCTAGTGTGTATCTTTTCCAACTTCAAATGTCCATCTTCCAAGGTAGATCGTATGAAGTGGTACCTCAACTGTATATGCTTAGTCTTTGAATGGAAGGTTGAGTTCTTTGCAAGATGAATTGCACTCTCACTGTCACAGTACAACCTACTATTCTCCTACTTCTTTCCTAATTCCTCCATAAACCTTTGTAGCCAAATCATCTCTTTACTACCCTCTGTAGCAACAACATACTCTGCCTCTATTGTTGAAAGTGAAACAAACTTTTGCAGTTTAAAAATCCAACTTATTGTTGTTCCACCTATAGTAAAAGCATACCATGTGGTGCTCCTCCTACTGTCTTTATCACCTACCATATCTGATTCAACATATCCCTGTAGAAAAGTGTCTGAACCTCCAAAACATAATGCATGATTAGCAGTACCTCTCAAATACCTGAGAATCCACTTTACTACTCCCAATGTTCTTTACCTAGATTGTTCATATACCTGCTCACAACTCCCACTGCATGTGCAATATCTGGTCTTGTGCAAACCATTTCATACATCAAGCTGCCAACTGTTGATAAATAAGGGACCCTGGACATGTATTCTCCTGTGTCTTGGGACACATTTCCTTAGTTA
>SNQJ01S0205082.1:29288-45798 GCA_010110895.2 Picea sitchensis | reverse complement strand
ACAGACCAGTGAAGTAATGAGTAACAAAAGAAAATTGTTGGAATTTAATGAATTAATGAGGCGGGATTTTGGGAATAACTCATGGAAAGTGGTACGTATGAAAGGGATTGATCTTGTATAAATAACAATCGTATAAGATACATCAGATAACAAGTCATAATTTTTAAGGAGTACTTCTTCTGGTATGCTCTTGAATCTCGGGATGGAGCGAAGGAAGGGAGAGTAGAAATCAGGAAGAAGACAAAACAACTATTCTACAACAGTATTGAAGCAAAAAGCTAATTCAACGATGTCTAACAAAGGATGACATCATGACAGCAATGTGTATCTTACTTATGATTGATAAAAAATGATTACAGAATGATGTCGACATGGAAAAATTGATCCAAACCTCAGCTCTGATTATTAAAAAAAAAAAACACTTGACCAATCAAAGTTAAAACAAAATAAACAGTAAAACCAAAAAGATATATACAACAATTATTTCCATATGACGTTTAACAATCAAGATGGTTCCACATAATGTTTCAATTGGGAACCATTGGTACTATAAGAAAACAATCACTCTTCCAAATCCTTTAATAGGTAAGAGTTTACGCCTAGGACAAAAGTGATTTTGAAAGGACCTAGCCATAACTTGTGAAACTTTGAATGTCTTCCTCTCTCATCATGGGATGAGCCCCAAAGTAAGACTTTCTCACCTACCTTAAATTTGACATCTTTTGCACATTTATTAAAATATTTCTTTACAGTTTGATGTCTTCTCTTTATGTTTTCCAAGGCAAAATTTATTTGTTCTTATAAGGCTAATAGTGCATTTATCCTTTGAGGGACATTGGAAGAATTTAATTCTTCAATCTGTAGCATCAACCATAGGGAGGAAAGTTCCATCTCAGTGATTAGAATGGCTTCTTGACCTTAAAAAAGTTGAAAGGGGGTGCAGGTTGTGCTTACCTTGGTGGTAGTGTGATCTGCCCAAAGGGCATAAGTGAGGAGGGTGTGCCATTGACGAGGCTTATCTTCGATGAGCCTCTTTATAATATTAACTAGATTCTTGTTGGTAGACTCAAATTGCCCATTTCCTTGAGGGTAATAAGATGATGAAGTGAAATGTTTGACTCCCAACTTAACTAAAAATTGAGTCAATTTTGCGGAAATGAAAGCGAGACCATTGTCTGTAATAATCTCTAAAGGAATGCCAAATCTGGAGAAGATATTTGTTTCTAGGAAATAAATTACATTCTCATCCTGTGTGTATCTGAGAGGGATAACTTCATTCCACTTAGTGAAATAATCAGTGGTTGTCAAACTAGAAACATTCCTTGCAGAAGACGAAGGATTAGTAGGACCAATAATTCTAGGCCCCATTTAGAAAAAGGAAAATCTGGGAGTATAGGTTGTAAGGGCATGGCGGAAAGACGTTCTTTCCCAGTGAATTTTTGGCACTTGTCACAAGATCTTGGGAATTTATAAGAATCTTGAAAAATCAAGGGCTAGTAATAACCATTTCTTATGAATTTAAAGGTAGTAGAATTGGTAGAAAAGTGGCCATCAACATGAATGACAGAATCTAAAGATCCATGAGTTTCATGTAACAATTTTTGTGCTTCCTCCTCATTTACACATTGAAGTAATATACCATCAAGAGACCTCTTGAACAAAAAGTCTCCTAAAATAATATACCTGGAAGATTCAAGGAATGGTCTCCTCTTCTAATGAGGATCTAAGTCATATGGGCATTTATGATACTGCAATTAATACGCCATATTTTTATACCAGGGGTGTTCAACTATAGAGAGGGTTTGATTCTCAATATAAAACAGGGTTGGAAGAGGATTATCTTGATCATCAATTTCTTCACTTATTTCAGGATGTTGAGCTAAGCGAAAGGATAGGTCTCGTCCCTTGATTGTTTTTGAATTCATGATCGTCAAACCATGCTCCTGAATCTTGGCAAGCAAATGTGCAAGTTTTCATGAAAGATACATTTTTGAAAGCAGAAACTTGACAGCGGGAAAAGGGACTTTTACCTGCATATGTTTACCTAGAATAAAGTGGAAAAATTTCTCTATAGCCTTAACAAGAGAAAAAAAAATGTTTCTCAATATAAGAGTACCTGAATTCATCATCTGATAAAATTTGGCTCATGTAAGCTACATGTTTTTCATTGTTTTGGTCATCACCTTATAAGATAATAGCAGAAATTGCTTCCTCAGTGACATTAGTGTATATGATAAAATCTTTCTCAAAGTCTAGTTTCGCCAGAACCGATGTCGATTTGATTTCCTTCTTAATCCTAATGAACTCATTTTCGATGTCATTTGTACAAGAGAAAGAGTGATCTTGCTTTTAAAGGTTATGGATTGGTTTAACCATTAATGCAAAATCAGGAACAAACATGCGAACAAAGTTGATAATGCCCATAAAGGCTTGAACCTGTTTTTTGGAAGTGGGGGCAGGAAGGTTTAGAATAACAGAAATCCTTTCGGGATCTATACTTATTCTTGAATCAAAAACGATATGTCCATTGAGCTTTCCATTCATGACACCAAAAATAGATTTAGAAGGATTTAAAGAAATGTCGAATTTTTTGCATCGCATGAGAACTTTTCTGAGATGACCAAAATGATCCAATTGATTCTTTGAATAAACAGTCAAGTCATCAAGATATACTTGGATAATATTATCGATCAAGTCAGCAAAATATATTTTCATAGCTCTTTGGAAAGTAGCACCTTCATTAGACAAACCAAAAGGCATGCGTTCATAAGCAAATGTCTCCCAATGTGTAGTAAAGATGGTTTTATATCTATCAGTCCTCTTTACCTTGATTTGATTATATCCATAAAAACCATCAAGTAAGGACATCATTTGTGACTCTGCAACCTATTGCAAAATCATTTCCATATTAGGGAGAGGAAAATGATCTTTTACACTTTCTCTATTTAATGTGCGAAAATCAACACATAATCGAATTTGTCCAATGGTCTTCGTAACGTGAACCAAATTTGAAACCCACTCAGAATACTTAACTGGAAATATTATACCGGCCTTCAAAAAAAATTCCAACTCCTTTCTAACAGTAGCTTCAAGCGCAGGGTTAATAGGTTGTTGTTTTTGCCTAACCAGATTTATCCCTTCCTTGATAGGAATGACGTGTTGTATGAGAGCGGTATCAAAACCATGAATATGCTCATGAAACCATGCAAAAATGTCTTGAAATTCATGAAGTAGTTCAGTGAATTTCACCTTTTCTTTGTCAGAACATTGAGCACCTAATTTAATATTCTTTAGATAATCGAGTGTTCCATTTTTTAAGGAAATGGTATCACCCACTTTCCTTTTTGACTCCTCTTCCTTATGTGTTTCTTTGTTTCCTACATCACTCGATGAAAATGAGCTTTCAAGAGGATTCAAGCCTTTTGGAAATTTGTCATTTTCGATGGATATGATTTCCTTGGGATTAAATGGTTCATTCTGTATGAAAGTGAAAATGCCTTCATCACTAGGGAAAAACTTCCATGATTCTATGTTGTCGGGGACATGAGGACGATATAAATATTGAAACGTACAATCATGTCTTTGAGGTAAAAGTTACTGAGTAGGAGATGTCGCAAATACAACTAACCTATCAACCATTGAATTAAGCTCCCTTTTAACATGAGTTATGTTAAATGATAACAAGTTTGAAATGAGCATCCAAACAAATTGGGTATATCAGTTAATCAACTTATTTCTAGGAGAGTAGATTTTACGTACAAGGTTCACAACAAGTTCATAATCACCAAAAATTGTAAGGTGGCCACAACCGAGGTTATAAGCATTTTCGATGTCTAACAGTAAGGCTTGAAACTTGGTAATATTGTTCGTGCAATCGAACTCTAACCTATAAGAAAAATTGTGAAAATTACCTATAGGAGAATATATAATAATCTCAGTTCCATTACCTTCGTTTGAGCATGAGCCATCGAAGTGCATGTGCCACATGCCATCTTCAAAATCAATTGGTTCAAGAATAGTGTCACCCTCGTTATTGAAGATGGAGTACACTCCTAAGTCTTCTTCGAGATAGTTTACATTGGTTTGAGGAATTATCTCTATATATGGTGAAATTATTCCTTCCCTCGGGACTATAATATTCTTCTCGTTCTGAGGGACAAACAAGTGTGTTCCATCAAGTGAAAGATATAATTCACCTATTGAAATTTTTCAATCTCTTCCTAAGATAATGGAATAATTTATTACTGACATGTCGATTACTTGGATGTTGAGGGTTGTCCTTATTTCAGGATGTGCACACAAAACTAGAATCACATCTTTGATTTCACCTATAGTTGACTGATGCAAACTGTTGTAAGAGATCATGCTTCTAGAATTTTCATTAGTGCATGATAAGCCTAGCTCTTCCATGATGATTTTGGACATTACGCTTGGACCCGAACCACCATCAATTAGGAAACAATGGGTTGTTTTATCCATAATTTTTACAGAAATGAAAATTGGATGGTTTTTTACAGGGTCTCTAAAATTATTTACAACTGTCTCATTTACAATAGAATCGTCTTCTCTCGCCTCTTCGAAAATATTGGCTATGGTGGAATCTTTACCTTCCATAAAAATGTTGAGATGATTTTGTTGTTCAGGGATGAAAACCATGTCCAAAAGAGTGGCATTGGCCTTGATATTAGCCAATTGATTAAGGATGTTATACTTAGAAGAGGGAAGAGGAGAAGGAACTCCTTGACTCTCGATATTTTTGATAGTTTGTACCCCAACACCTTGCGAAGATGAGCTTGGAGTGGAATAAATACGAGGAGGATCGTATTTTCATTTAGGAGAATAGGATTTGTTCCTAGTGTTTATTAACATAACATATTTTGGCTCTTCCCAATCTAGGACAATGATGATGGTTTCGAGCTTCTTGCCAAATATTTTATCTTTGGCATTTTTCTTAACTTCGCAAGTATTTTCTTCATGGTTCTCTTCACAGAAGTTACACCAACTGTGAGACATAATGGCCTTTGGTTGAAAGGTATTTTCATTTGTATTCCTAAAATGCATCGAGGAGGAAGAAGATTCCCTAGGAGTAAGTGAAGGAACATTTCCCTTTCATTCATATGCTATCATCCGATTGTTCATATCTTGCATGAGTTGTAGGAGGGAAGACTTATCTATGTGTTTGATTGATTCTCCTTTGGGGAGACCTATTCTTTCAAGTTGTTCTTTGTACTCTAGGAAACTATGAAGAGCGGACCCAATATTGTCAATATCCTTTTCTTCGATCCTATGACAATAAGGGGAAGGTAGCGCATTATAGTAATTCATGAAAGCAACTTGATTTTGGGGACAGATAAGTTCATGGATTTGATTGTACAATTTGGTGAAGCGAAGGTTAAAAGACTTAATAGTATCGCCATCTTTGTAAGAAATATTGTTATATTCCCTTAATTGTTTGACTGGACTCTTAGATTTTCCATAAGTGGACTTGAACCAATAAACCAACTCTTCCCAAGTGGAAAGAATTTTAGGAGGGAGATTAAAAAATTCTTCCACTGCTTTCCCTTCAACGGAGTTGAAAAATAAGTGCATGCAAGTATCGTTATTATTAGCTTCGATATTATGGCAAGCATTGGAAATGCCACTAAGTGTTTTTTTGTAGTAACTATATTATTTCTCGAAAACCTACATATATTTTATTTGAATTTTGGTAACGAACGAGTAGAAGGTGTCAGATTCAAGGGAGAAGATATGTGCCATGGGGTGGTCGTAGAATCTTCCTCAAATTGGAAAATCCCATGTTTCTTTATAATTTTAGCAGGGTTGATAGTAGATTTGATAGGGACTTGATGACTGTATATACTACCAATTACTGACGAGGTCGAAGGTTGTGAGGATGAAACACCACTAGCACCACACACATATGTCATTTTGAAAGTGATGGGTAAGGGTGAGAGGGGTGAACCGTCATAATCGGATAAATTCCTCCATAGAGTACTTTCTTGGGTTGACAAAGTGGATTTCCTCCTTCCTATCTCAACGATAGGAGTAGCTTAAGGGGACAATCCTCTTATCCTTCGAGAGCTGCAAGGATTTGAGGCCATGAAAAAGAATACCAAAGACTTAGGAAGAGGGAGGTTACTACTTATTTCTAGTCATCCTTTGCCTGTCTTCACAGCGTTCACAGATACTTATATCTCTTTCAACTACTTCCCAAGAGCGTTCAAGCTCAGCCCGAGTACTATTAGTTTCTAAAATAGTGTTAAATAAAGTCAAAGCAATGTTGGTATGATCTTTAAGGCCATTTTCAATATTAGGTTGTCTTGCGACGGGTATTGTCATGGAAAAAAACAGTCAAAGAGTATTTAAATAAAACAAAAAGATTCAATGATAATCGTGAATACAATCAACCAGAGAGATATGGAAGATATCTACAGTATGGTCGCCAAATAAATGTTGATGAAAAGGTATGAAAAACCTTACTCAAACATTTTCAGATCTTGTTAGGCTAAAGCAAGATAGATGGGAATGTCACCCGAGGTTTATAGCCTTACAACAAAGGGAACAATCACTTGAACCACTGATAACAAGTACAAGGGACCAAGGCTAGTATATTTTGTTGTTTTGATATAGCAAAAAAAAAAAAACTTTAACAAAAATTACACAGATGCATGTACAGAAATGTATAAGTGTGCTCATGAAAAATAAAAGTAATTCAAATCAGATAAACACAATACCAATGAGAACAAAATCAGAAATATTATTTCTTTATATTGATTTTATTCTGAGATACAAGACTTGATTATATTTACAAACCCCTGCGAGGGTAGAGACCAAAGTCAAATTTAGAAGCCTTTGATGGGAACCATACAAAAAGACTCTGACAACAAAAGAAAACTAAAGCTAGAAATTTGGATCAACTTGCTAAAATACTATTATTTGACTCTGCAAAATATTTTTTATCGGTCATAAAATCTAATTTATAAACAAACAAGAACACAAAGACTGTCAAAGATAGGTCATACACCTTGAAACAAGAGGTTGAATAATATGACTCAGTTTCGAATCTTGTTGCCTTCAATAATACCCTATTGTCATCAAGATAGTTAAGTCTTCTAGCAAACTTAGAATGAATGAAAGATAGAAAAATCTCACTTAGTATAGAGCAGACCTTGTGATAGAAGTTTCTTCTATTCTCCTCCTTGTATTTCTTTTGATTGAGTTGTTATCCTTATTCAATAAGTTAAGGTAGTTGAACTACCTTTCTTTAGTTAATCCAAATTAGATTAACTAAATAGTTAAGACAATTAAACAATAATAAATATAATTAAGGGTCTAAATAATAGCTAAATAGGTGGGACTCCTTGTGACTCCCATTAACTCATTTTATAATTATTTGACATAACAATTATCCAATCATTTAATTCAAAAATATTTCCTTGTAACTCCTGCATCATATATATATATATATATATATATATACTCAAATTATAAATATCAGCAGTATATAATCATGTCCTCAAAATAGTATCATATCCAAATTATCCAATCAAAATGCTTAAAATATATGCTACTGTCCTGAACATTCCAAAAATAGAAGTGTTGTCTAAAACAGTCCAAAAACAGAATTGTTGTCCTCAAAACAAGAAAATAACTTACTCAATAGTCTAAAAGTCGTATTTACTATGCGAGGCATTTTTCCTCTTCGCATCACTGTTTTCTTTTGACTTTTTGTAACAACCTTTAAATGGTTAGAGTGTTGGGGTTGCAATGCACTAATCACATGAGAACAATCATCCTTGAGATGGAGATGGGAGGAGACTGATTTAGCAGATTCCTTAGATGAGTCAGAGGGGGTGGCTATCCCTTTTCCTTTGACTAGCACAGGTTGGGGGACATCTATTTTTAGTCTTTTACTAGCATGTGAAGATTGCACAGGTGAGACAGCTGGATCAATGTGGGCAACTTGATTTTTTGGTGGTGGAGGAGGTAATGGAAATGAGGCAATAGGTCATCCGTGATGGTGAACAACAGCGTTGTGGGATATTTCTTTCCAACCATCGTTGGTAGGTGGTTTCGGTCGCATCGATACATGAAGGGGGACTAGAATGCTGGAAAAATTATGGCTAGGTTGAAAGGAAGGTCTATCATGTTGGGGCTACAGAATTCCCTAGCCAACCAGCTTGAAACAATTGATTTAGCTCTTGAGGATGAACATCAAAATGTATAGGTCCCCGAGGTGTAGGACAGTCGGTGACGGAGTGTGTTGTTAAGCCACTCTGTGTTGTTAAAGTCACCGGTTCGAAACCTGCGGGGACAAAAAATCAAACCATGTTAAGGGTTGGTGTGGCTCAGGTCGGGTGTGATCCCCGGGTGATTTTGACAGCTTAGATGCCCATGAGTCGTGGTTTCTCAAGCCACAGGTTAATCGCGTAGCCAACAGGTCCCACACAAATTAACAAACAAAAAAAAAACATCAAAATGTATAGAGAAACTTGGCCTTCTATGGCCCCTTTTCCAGTTTCATCTATTATTATCATTTCTGCCCATGTTGCTTCCTCTACTAAAGAATCCCATCCTGAAGAAATCATCCAAAGAATGTCATGAAAATTTCTTAATAATCCATGCATTCATTCTACCTAAAATAGAATAAAAGTTGGCCCTTATCATTTACCACAGAAGCACATGCAATCAGTCCATAAAATCACCAATCAATTGTTGTCCAAACAAGGAATGAATAGGGCTATTGGGAAGATGAGGGGATTGTGATGGGCGTAAAATGATATACTGGTCGGGAAACACCACGAGTAATGTTCAAGCAACTTCAAAGAAAACATTCATATTAACATCCAAAACACCAATCAATACCCAGATTCATCCTTTGAAAACCCCTTTCATCCTAATGAAAATCACAACAAAACAGGGAGAAAATTAAATGTATTTGGGGAAGCGAAGGGATTGTAATAAGCGTAAAGTGATATAATGGTTAGGAGTGAGATGGATACTATTTTTTTGATGACTAATATCCATTATCTTCACACCATTACTAACATTATTCCACAATTATGTCCAATAATTGAAATCAATACCCAGTTGTCCCAAAAAAACTAAAATATATACAAAAATCTTTAGACGTTGGCCCCACCGTTTCCAAATTTATTTATTTTACACAGATGTTTATTTTTTAGAGGAGGTGAAAAACTATGTCCAACATACAGAGCACAACAACTATGGCCAACAGGTGTGGTTGGGAAGAAGCAATACAACCAATTCACTTCCACATAAATATATAATCCAACAATTACATAACAAGGTAAGCTTGAACTATTCAAATGTCTCTCAAGCTCAAATTAAACAAACTTTAAAACAATTGTTAACACAAATCAATATATGTATTCCATCTCTCATTATGCACATATAACATTGGCACCGAAATAGAACCACTACACCCATTGTCATCACTGTAAACATGTTTCCTTTTCATTGCACTTTTTATTTTATATATAACTTATGAACAACATAATCCCAGTCACAAAACTCAGGTCCATTTAAAGGCACGATGGAAGGTATTTTAAGTCAACAACCATTCGACATAATGTAAACATTGCAATGCCCATTTCGTGACAAACTGTATTCGACAGTCTGTTGGATTTATTCACCAGAATTCATTTATTAAAATGACAAAGGATTCATAGGAAACACACAACCATCAAGCAACATGTTTACCACTGTTTATTTATAACCGAACTCAATTCTTAACCCCAACCCTTATTTATGGCCACTGAACTAAGAGGGTTGGGTCTGACCAAAGAGAAAGAATATCAGTTAAAGGAATTCATACCCACATATTTTAGCAATAATGAATTAAATCCAAAGTGCCAGCAAATAACTACCATTGTATACATTTAGAACTGAGGGAAGATTTCGACAGTGTTACAGTCTAATCACCCAGAAATAGAACAAGAACGTTGTCTTCACATTCACCCAACCAACTGTTGTAACAATGAATATGGTTTGAGGTATTCATAACAATGAATACCTCAAACCATATCCACAAGCTGCAACATGCACTTAAATGGAGAAAAATATGACAGAGGCCGAAAAGGCGCTTGAGTTGTGTATACATATCAAGAATTAGAACCCTTCCCAACTTAAAAATTATATGGAGGTCACTTATTTCAAAACTGCAGAAGGAGAGAAACAAGGAGTAACGACATTCCATAGCCACCATGACCAACACTTCATAACATAATCAACAGTCCTAAAATCATAGTATTCGACTATGGACTGGAGCAAAAGTATCATTTGTGCAACCATAGCCTAAAAAATACAACAAGGAAGGAAGCCATAGTCCATTTACAATTTTCCAACCAATCAGCATAGAACAGAGTATGCATATCGCCATTTTAAATTTAGAAAGCAAGCACCCAACAAGAAAATTCAAAGAGCCAACCTTCTTTCCTATTGAAAGTGTAAAATTGCAGAACTGAAACAACTTGCTCGAATGGTGGTAGCTATCTCTGAGAAGAGATGTGGCTACTATGCACATTTGTTTGAGAAGAATGATTACAATGAGGCTCCAAAGGCCTTTTTAACATTACTTATGAATTCCAAAACCCTAGACATCCAAAAACCTAACCCTAGGAGATGAAATGCCAAAATTTATGTGGGTCGCGATGTGTAAGTTGGTACCTCAACTTTCTGGGTTTGTAACTTTTGCATAAGACCTTCGTTTTAGGTGCGTGATATCCCGTTGGAAAGGTATTTTCAAGAACTACACATTATACCATCAAACTCTGACTATATCTACAATTTGATTGTGGCATTCCAAAAAACCATTGTTTAGGGGCCCAAAACAGCCCTGAAAGTACATAAATATGTACTGACATAAAAATGCCCAAAACAAGCCAGTTGGATTAGGAGGGTGGCCACCAATCTCCACCTTAAGATGTGTAGGGATTTAGTGGCCCTAGAAGTGTAGAACCCACAATTACAAAGAAGTATGGAAGAACATATTGAACTAAAAACTGTCAATAGGAGCTAGTTGAAATAGGTGGGTGGCCACCAATATCCACCTAGATCATCATTATTTGGATGGGGTTCCACATTAGAGGGAGAAATTCCCCCTTGTATGGAAGAATCGATATTAACAAGGAAAACATGAGCGGTATCAACTTCACTCTCTAACGGGAGACTGGGAATGATCGATGATGGGATCGGATCGATCACTTGGTGAATGTCACTCTCTAAGGGGAGAACAGGATCAACCAATGATGGGATTGGATCGATCACTTAGAGGATGTCACTCTCTAAGGGGAGATAGGTATCGACCGATGGTGAACTCGAATCGACCACTTCGAGGATGTCACTCTCTAAGGGGAGAGCAGGATCGACCAATGATGGGATCAGATTTACCACTTGGATTTCACTCTTCAAGGGAAAAGTGGGATCAACCAACGAGGGAACCAGATCGACCACTTTGATTTCACTCTTCAAGGGAATATTGGGATTGACTGAAGAGGGAACCAGATCGACCACTTTATAAACCAATGGTTGATCGGGAGAAATCTTACCGTAACCAGTTGGAAGTTGTTGTTGGGGAACAACAAATTATTTCAACAATTTCGAGGCTTCTTCCATATGAGGGAAAAGGTGAGTTTGATGACTACCTTCACATAACCTACAAGGAAACTTGACTCTACTTTTCTTCTCCCCAAATTTACTTTCACTAGTTGATGGTTGGCCACCAGCATGACCTACAGAGGCTGATGACACGGGTTTTTTGGAACTCATGGACCACATGTCTAAGACCTTGGAAATACCAGGGAAATCCTTAAGAAGGTGGTCACCCTTACAAATCCTACAAGGGAATTTGGGATTGCGAGTTGTCTTGGTAGGCTTATGAACCTCATCAATATTTCTAGCTTGATCAACAGTAACTGGTTGATTGCTTCCAACATGTCCTGCAGTGGTTGGAAGTTTGACCCCTTGCTTATTTTTCTTCTTCTTATCCACATGGTAACCAGCTTCATAGATTTCACTAGGCACAGAAGAAGAAAGGGAATAAGACACAATAGATGAATAAGGTGAAGGGTCAACATGATGTGGATTTTATTAGGTCGAAGATCTTGCATTCGAAGGACCGGGAACATTTGAGATCAATGGAGTGGAAAAAACCATATCGGTAACTCAATAGTGAGTATGGGAAGACTCGATGTGGCAATATAAGGAGGACCAAAATTTCAAAAAGAAGGAAAAATGAAAGGTTCCCCATGAAAAGGGGTTCCTTCGTTGTAGTTCCATAGCGTGATGCCATATACATTGATTCAACCTAAGGTTCGCTAGGGAAAAAAACAACACACGCTAAAAAATATAGGAAGCGAACATACAAACAAACCTTCCCACAATGAAACCACTAGTTGGTGATGAAATCCAATGTCGCAAGATCAATATGAAAAGGGGTTGAGATAGGGCAGGTGTAATAGTTATGTTGGCAACCTGCTTAACAGAATTACACCCTGCTGCAAGTTCCCACACAGCACAACCATGGGTTACCCTCCAAGGAGCTCGAGTGAGTTTGACCAACGTATGTCCTAGGTACAACAAATAATTTTCCTTTCAACGTCACCTTGTGTATGAACCCTAAATATTATGGCCACTAAGGCTACCACTTAAAATAACAAAATCATTGTTTAGGGCCCCAAAAAATGTTGTTTACGGCCCCAAAATGGCCTTGGAAGTACAGAAATATGTACTGACATGAAAACGTCCAAAACAAGCCAGTTGGATTAGGTGGGCGGCCACCAATATCCACCTGGATGATGTGTAGGGATTCATACAGCCCGAGAAGAGTAGAACCCACAATTACGAAGAAGTACAAAAGAACGTGTTGAACTAAAAACTATCAAGAGGAGCCAGTTGGAATAGGTGGGTGGCCACCAATATCCACTTGGATCAATTCTCCCCCCTTAGGAAGCAATGGTCTCCATTGCATTGATTTCCCCCATCGGGTGAGAAAACTTCTACTGAATTTGGCCCCGGGTGAGCCACTTGCCTTGGTGTAGGAGTTGCCCAACCTTGTATGGAAGAATCAATATTAACAAGGAAAACATGAGCGGTATCAACTTCACTCTCTAACGAGAGACTGGGAACGACTGATGATGGGATCGGATCGATCACTTGGTGAATTTCACTCTCTAAGGGGAGAGCAGGATCTATCGATGATGGGATTGGATTGATCACTAGGAGGATGTCACTCTCTAAGGGTAGAGAGGTATCGATCGATGGTGGACTCGAATCGACCACTTGGAGGATGTCACTCTCTAAGGGGAGAGCGGGATCGACCGATGATGGGATAAGATCGACCACTTGGATTTAACTCTTCAAGGGAAGAGTGGGATCAACCAACGAGGGAACCAGATCGACCACTTTGATTTCACTCTTCAAGGGAAGAGTGGGATCGACTGAAGAGGGAACCAGATCAACCACTTTAGCAACCAATGGTTGATCGGGAGAAAGCTTACGATAACTAGTTGGAAGTTGTTGTTGGGGAACAACAATTTATTTCAACAATTTCGAGGCTTCATCCATACGATGGAAAAGGTGAGTTTGATAACTACCTTCACATAACCTACAAGGAAACTTAACTCTACTTTTCTTCTCCCCAAATTTACTTTCACTAGTTGATGGTTGGCCACCAGCATGACCTACAGAGGTTGATGAGACAAGTTGTTTGGAACTCATGGACCACATCTCTAAGACCTTGGGAATACCAGGGAAATCCTTAAGAAGGTGGTCACCCTTACAAATCCTACAAGGGAATTTGGGCTTGCAGGTTGTCTTGGTAGGCTTATGAACCTCATAAATATTTCTAGCTTGATCAACAGTAACTGGTTGATTGCTTCCAACATGTCCTGCAGTGGTTGGAATTTTGTCCCCTTGCTTATTTTTCTTCTTCTTAATATTCCTTTTCTTCTTCTTCTTATCCACCTAGTTACCAGCTTCAGATATTTCACTAGGTGCGGGAGAAGAAAGGGAATAAGACAAAACAGATGAAGAAGGTGAAGGGTCAACATGAGGTGGATTTTATTGGTTCGTAGATCTTGCATTCGAAGGAACAATAACATTCGAGATCACTGTAGTGGAAAAAAACCATACCGGTAACTCGATAGTGAATCTGGGAAGACTCGGTGTGGTAATATAACGAAGACAAAAATTTCCAAAAGAAGGAAAAATGAAAGGTTCCCCATGAAAAGGGGTTCCTTCGTTGTAGTTCCATAGTGTGATTCCATATACATTGATTCAACCTAAGGTTCGCTAGGGAAAAAAACAACACACGCTAAAAAATATAGGAAGCGAGCATACAAACAAACCTTCCCACAATGAAACCACTAGTTGGTGATGAAATCCAATGTCGCAAGATCAATATGAAAAGGGGTTGAGATAGGGCAGGTGTAATAGTTATATTGGTGACCTGCTTAACAGAATTACACCCTGCTGCAAGTTCCCACACGGCACAACCATGGGTTACCCTCCAAGGAGCCCAAGTGAGTTTGACCAACGTATGTCCCAGGTACAACAAATAATTTCCCTTTCAACATCACCTTGTGTATGAACCCTAAATATTATGTCCACTAAGGCTACCACTTACAACAACAAAATCATTGTTTAGGGACCCAAAAAACGTTGTTTAGGGCCCCAAAATAGCCCTGGAAGTAAAGAAATATGTACTGACATGAAAACTTCCAAAACAATCCAATTGGATTGGGTGGGCAGCCGCCAATATCCACCTAGAATATGTGTAGGGCTTCATACATCCTGAGAAGAGTAGAACCCACAATTACAAAGAAGTACAGAAGAATGTGTTGAACTAAAAATTGTCAAGAGGAGCCAGTTGGAATAGGTGGGTGGCCACCAATATCCACCTAGATCAATCCTCCCCCCTTAGGAAGCAATGGTCTCCATTGCGTTGATTTCCCCCATCAAGTGAGAAAACTTCTGTTGAATTTGGCTCCGGGTGATCCACTTGCCTTGGTGTAGGAGTTTCCCTTCCTTGACAACCCGACAAAGTTGGATCCTCTGCTGGCGAGTGCCCTTGACCTATGTTTCCACAATATGATCAGTGGATGCATGTTCCATGCAGTGAGGTTTAAGCTTTATTAGTGTCAATTGTTCTACGATATCAGAGATGTCCAATAATGGTGGAAAATATGGCCGAAGGAGGTCCACATTGAACACTGGGTGTAAGCCAAAGAAGTGTGGAGTGTTGAGCTCAAAAGCATTGCTACCCACAACCTTGGTGATAGTGTAAGTCCCATATCGAAGTGGGCGAAGCTTCTAATGGGGCCCTGTGTTAGAAAAATAGGACCGCGGAGCAATAAAATAAAACAAATGCAGAAACAAAACACAGAAGAGACACAATACAAGAGAGACACAGATTTACGTGGTTCAACCAGAGAAATTGCCAAGTCCTTCCTTTATTATTATCCAACAAATGAAGGGATACAACCTACAACAAAACCCATTGTAACTTCCTCTTCTTTCTCTCACAGTCTCCTCTCTCAGAATACAATATTCACCATCCTTTATAGCCGTGATACATTTCCATCATAAAAGAGGGTTGCCTTCTAGGGAAAAAAACCCTAACATAATCTCTACCATTAGATTTGCGACCTTATAATGAATGGTCCAGATTTACAATGAAATTACAATATACTTTTACAAGGCAATTTTTGCTTCAGGGGCTTCGCCCCCGAACCCTCGCTTGCCGCCAGACCCCGCAGAGGGGGTACCCCCCCTCTGCACTCCCCCGCGTGGAAGAGTGTACATACTTCTGGGGTGTAAATACTTCATGGGGCATAAACACGGCTGAAAGTAAAAAACCTATAAATCAGGAAGATAATCAGGCTCCACAACCAACAATCTCCCACTTGGAGACTGATCTCAACAACTCCACCACTGTTGTATATGCTGGACTCTGAACCTTCTTGGACCTGGAAAATTTCTCATCTTCATCTTCATTCTTGAAGACCAACTGAAACTGAGCAAGACTCAGTTTCTCCCTTGTTACTCCCTTTGTTAACATGTCTGCAGGATTCTGGCTAGTGTGTATCTTTTCCATCTTCAATTGTCCATCTTCCAAGGAAAATCGTATGAAGTGGTACCTCAACTGTATATTCTTAGTCTTCAAATAGAAGTCTGAGTTCTTTGCAAGGTGAATGGCACTCTAACTGTCACAGTACAACTTGTTTTTCTCCTGCTTCTTTCCCAATTCCTCCATAAACCTTTGTAACCAAATCATCTCTTTACTAGCCTTTGTAGCAGCAACATACTCTGCCTCTGTTGTTGAAAGTACAACAACCTTTTGCAGTTTCGAAATCCAACTTACTGTTGTTCCACCTATAGTAAAAACATACCATGTGGTGCTCCTCCTACTGTCTTTATCACCTGCCATATCTGAATCAAGATATCCCTGTAGAAAAGTGTTTGAACCTCCTAAACATAATGCATGTGT
>SNQJ01S0205082.1:13219-26602 GCA_010110895.2 Picea sitchensis | reverse complement strand
CCTGTGACCAAAAGCCTAAAAAAAAGGTGCCTCATTACTCCTACCATCGGGTATTCACATACGAGCCAACCTTGACTCACCCAACTCCCGAACTAAGAGCCTAGCCCAGCACTAGCTTCGTTCCTTAACCTCCATCCATGTGACCCCTCGTTATGACTCAGGGCCCAACCCTCAAGCCATTCGGGACTTTGTGTATCACGAAGGTGGAAATTAGTCCATCTCCTTTCCTCGGAATCCTGAAACCTGAACTCCCGATGTGAGATCAACGGTCTACAATTTCCCATGACCCAGCGGCTTAGATCGACTATTTGCGAATCGAGACTTCACATTTCGCAAAGATGGAGGGTCCCTCACCTTCCTTCTCCCGATCCCCGATATCTTCTTAGATAATGAATGGTCCCCGTACCCCCTTTTATTGATGGCTACAATCAAATCACGATCTCGAACTTTGCGAGTTCTCACAATTCCTATCTCTAACTTTCTGAGTTGCGAGTCAGCGAAATGTTGATCTCTCGCCACGTGTCCCTTCATGATGGACGGCTAGGATAGCTGCGGCTCCCACCTCCTCGGGTATTCACCTCTGCTCCTTGCAAATCTTCTGAGGTCTAAATCCTCGAACTCTCGGACCTATTTCCACCTGTCCTCTGACGATGGATGATTCCAATTAACTTCAGGACTTCGCAAAATTCCACTCTCCTATGCACTTTCAAAGGGTTAGACCTCGTGCACTTTCCTCTGGATCTCATGGCTATGGTCCTCCATGCATAGATCCGACGAACGGGATTTGTTCTCTCCCTGTGTGCGAACTTTGAACTCGCAGATACAACGGTCGAGGTGGGTCCCGAAGGATCCATAGATCAATAGTCCACATTACTTCGTGACTTTGGGTTTCGGAGGTTTTGGTCGCACCAACCCATAACCTTCCCGATACACGAACTTGAAACGTGTGGATACGAGGTGCTAGAAGGGGTTAACTCTCGTGCTCCTTCCCATATCCAATGACCATGACAACCCTTGGCACCTTCCGGAAAGATCTCGTCCGTCCATCCTTCAGACAAGGAAAACCTTTCCCTTTCAGTATTTTCCTATCACTATTTTTCCTGAGTTCTCACCCCGAACGGGTTAGGGACTTAGTTCTAGAAATTCACATGGCACGGGGGTCAGGGGAGAGTATTCTCTTCAAACAAGTGGTTTCAGGTATACACAATATTTCCTATCTCGACCACTTTATGACTTATGCCCGGGAAGCCCTCCGGAGTGAAACTGGGCATACAGTTTATCAGTGAGAAGAATGAGTTCCCAAGGAGATGGAAGCATACGCATAACATAGCCATTTCACAAAGAGATGTGCATACATGCATATATGTGTGTGTGTGTGTGTGTGTGTGTAAAATCCAAGAAATCATTCATCATTCTAACTCAGCAATTAAGGTCGAGTGAGAATCAGACAATGTGAAGCGACAACTGGAAGGGGTGCCTGTTTCCACCCAACCATAGGCTCAGTCACTCCAAATGGATTTACCACTAGCCACCCCCAAGCTATACCACGATGCTCTACCACACAGTCTTTTCTTCTCGTTCAGCCACAATTAGAATCAAACAATGTGAAGCGACAACTGGAAGGGGTGCCCATTTCCACCCAACCATAGGCTCAGTCACTCCAAACAAATTTACCACTAGCCACCCCCGAGCTAGACCACGATGCTCTACCACACAGCCTTTTCTTCTCGTTCAACCACAATAGGGATAGAGGTTACTCTCCTCTTCCGCAGGATCCTGGCAATGGCTTATATGATACCAAGCAAGGAGGACTAACCTCATTTATCAGCTTGTATCATAACCTTGTATGCCATTTCATGTGTCCAGAACGCTTAGTTTTTCCATTTTTCCTTGAATCCCCGAGGTTCACTTCCTTCCTCTGCACTATTAGCAAGCGTGTTCTTTCCTCTACCCACCACACCTTCCCTTCTCACATATTTTAGCAGGGTCGCGTGTGGCCCGAATTCCAAGTCATTGGTCAAGTCTGAAAGCCTTATGGATGAGCGCTTACACACCCCATCCCTCATTAACTCTTAAGGATATCTTCCCACCAACTAGCCTAACTGTAATTCATTTATGGGTCAGAGGATGGTTCTGGTCCTGAGCAATTAAATCCAGTAAGCACTAGTTTGGTGAAGGTTAACGCAACCATTCTTGGTCCCCTTCACTCTTTCTTCATATATCATTCATGGTATTTCTAAGTACACCCCCCTTCCATTAGTCATGCAACACTTGTCCATTTTCTTAGTAAATAAATAGGTTCACATTCGTTTACCTTTCAAACAAAGGTCCATCGAATCAATATTCACACATATAAAGTTTTCCATAGTCTTATGGCCATTTATAGTTATATTTACAAACTGGGGGAAACAGGGTGTCACAATTCCCTCCCCCTTAAAGGAACATCATCCTCGATGTTCTATCTATTAACATGTATTGTATGTAAAGAAGTGAACAAAAATGGGTGTGCATGTCTCATGGCATCCTCCATTTCCCATGTGGCCTCATCTGGGCCAAAGTGTTTCCACTGCACCTTGACCTGTGAAATGGTTGGGTTCCTGAGTGGGGTTTCCTTCCTGTCTAGTATGCATTGAGGTTCTGGCAGGAATTCTCCCTCTGGATCCACCTAGATCACAGACTAGTCAATTATATGATTAGAATCATGTACATATTTCTTCAGCAATGAAACAAGGAAAACATTATGTGCTTTTATTGTGGGAGGAAGTGCTAGCATATATGCTACAGGTCCCACTCTATATAGAACTTCAAAAGGTCCACAATCCCGAGGTGCCAACTTGGCACAAGATCCCATCCTCAGGGAACTCTTCCTAGGCCTAACTCTGAGATAGACGCGGTCTCCCATCTTGAATTCTTTGGGGGTTATCTTTCTGTCGGCATAACTTTTCTATCTATTCTAAGCGATTTTCAAATTTTGCTTTATCTGAATCACTTGTTGTTCCATTTCTTTCAACATGTCGGGTCCAATCGTAATTTTGTTCATGGGATTACTCCAAATGACTTGAGTGTTGCATGGCCTACCATAGAGGGCTTCGAAAGGGCTCATATTTAGTGATTCTTGGTAGTCGTTGTTGTAAGAAAATTCCACCAGTGGCAGATAATCTTCCCACTTTTTATGTTGATGCATTACATGCATCCTTAGCAAGTCTTCTAGTATTTGGTTCACTCTTTATGTATGTCCATTGGTTTGAGGATTATAGATTGTGCTAAACAATAATTTGGTCTCCAGGCAAACCATTAAGGATTTCCAAAAGTTTGAAGTAAATTTTGTGTCTCTGTCAGACACAATCTCCTTAGGCATGCCATGTAGTCTGAATATCTCCTTCATGAATATGTTGGCAATATCTATTGCCTTGCAAGTCGATTTGACAGGAATAAAATGAGCAGACTTGCTCAATTTATCCATTACTACCATGATGGCATCATTCTTCCTGGTTGATGTTGGTAATCCTATGATGAAATCCATGGAGATGGTCTCCCATTTCCATTCCGGGATAGGTAGAGGTTGTAATAATCTTGCTGAGTGTCGTTGTTCTACTTTAACTTGCTATCACTCTAGACATTTAGCTAAATACTCAGCTATGTCTTTCTTCAATTCAGGCCAATAGAACTGTTTCCTGGTGGTTGTGACCATCTTCTGATATCATGGATGGCCGGTGTATGGTCTCTTGTGCAATTCGTCCATTATGAACCTCTTCAAGTCGTCACAACTTGGAATCTATAGCCTGTTTTGGTAAGTCATAAGACCTCCATCTAGCATCTGGTAGCCTTCATACTTCAGCCCTGCGGGTTCTTGCTCCAGGTACGAGGTCGCGGTCTGGAAGAATGTGTTTGTTTCTTGTGCATTCCTGACTTTTTCCCTGACATTCGTCTCGCAAATGCTCACCATTTCCAGGTGAATTGTTTTCATATTTCTGCTAAGGGCATCAACCACCTTATTTTCCTTTCCTCTGATATGTTTGATTTCAAAAACAAACTCGCTAAGGAGGGAAATCCACCTATCTTGTCTAGCATTGAGTTTTGGTTGGTCAAACAGGTGCTGCAATCCACAGTGGTCTGTCATATGTACAAATTTTCTACCCAGGAGGTAATGCCTCCACATTTTCAAAGCATGAACTATGGCGGACAACTCTAGATCATAGGTCACATAGTTGACTTCATGTTCATCCAATTTTTAAGATTCATAGCAAACTAGGCTTCCTTCTTGCATAAGGACTCCTCTGAGTCCTTCCTTTCAAGCATTTGTGCACACGAGGAAGTCCTTATCGGGATCGGTGATCTTCAGCACGGGCGTATGGGTCAGAAGGTGTTTTAGCGTCTGAAACCTTTCTTCACATTTCGGTGTCCAAATGACTTTAACACCCTTCCTCTGGAGGGTAGTGATTGGACAACCAATCTTGGAAAACCCTTTTATAAACCTCCTATAGTATCCTGCTAAACCCATAAAGGATATGATATCCAAAACATCCTTTGGGGTAGGCCATTCCATGATGGATCTGATCTTGTCAGGTTTTACTACTACCCCTTCTTCAGATATGACATGGCCCAAGTAATGTATTTGTTTCTGGAAAAAGTCACACTTTCTAAATTTGGCATAGATTTGATGCTCTCTTAGCACTTGAAGTACAATACCAATATGTTCCTCATGTTCCACTCTATTCTTGGAGTAGATTAAGATATCGTCAATAAAAACCAATACAAACTTGTCTAGGAATTTGCTAAGTACATCGTTCATCAAACACATAAAGGTGGCAGGGGCATTGGTTAATCCAAATGGTACTACCACAAATTCATATTGACCATATCTTGTCCTGGAGGTGGTTTTGAGGATGTCTTCATCCTTGATTCGGACTTGATGGTATCCAAATCTCAAGTCAATCTTTGAGAAAATGGTAGCACCCCCCAATTGATCGAACAAGTCATCGATTCTAGGTAAGGGGTATTTTTTCTTTATGGTTACCTTATTGAGCTGCCTATAATATATGCACAGTTGGAATGTACCATCTTTCTTCTTCACAAACAGGACTAGTGCTCCCCATGGAGACACGCTAGGCCGGATATAGCCTTTTTCTATCATTTATTTTATCTGTAGTTTGAGTTCAACTAGCTCAAGTGTACTCATCCTATAGGGGGTCCTAGATATCGGCACCGCTCCAGGTGCAAGTTCTATTGAGAAGTCAATGTCCCTTCTCGGAGGTAGACCTAGTACCTCTTCTGGAAACACATCTCTATACTCTCTTAGTATGGGGTGGTCTTCTAGGCTTGGTCTGTTATCCTCAATAGATCCCAACACATGTATTGCATATAGAGGACACCCCTTTCTGCAATACTTTTTCATTTGAAGGGTTGATATTCATCTCACTGAGACAGGCTTCTGAATCCCTTGGAGGGTTATCTTTCTCCCTTCTTCATTTACACATTCTAATATTTTGTGGTAACAATCCAGCTTAGTTTTATATGCAGCTAGCCAGTCCATACCAATCAGCAGGTCATATGATCCTAGGGGAAGTATGTTAAGGTTAGCTTGGGTGGGAAATCCATCCACCGTGAATTGGCAAGCTGGTATGACCTCCGCTATTTTTCTTTTGGTGCTAGTGGCTAACTATACCAACCATGGCTTAGCATCTTTATGTGGCTGTAATTTACACTTATCAAAATCCTAAGGGGCCACATAACTCAAATTTGAACCAAGGTCAATTAAAATAGATACTAGATGGTTGGAGATCATACATTCCATTTCCACCACTGAAGCTTGGTGGTCGGCTTGTTTATTATCCACGGCTACATAAATTCGTGGCATACTTTCGGCCATGTCATTGACGGTGGTAGCTTCTTGGACATTGTAAATTATCCTATTGTTATGTTGTCTATGTGGATAGTCCCTCAGAAGATGTTCTTCTCCACAACCCCAACATTTCAAGGGTTCTTTCTTTGGGTTATCCGTCTTTCCTGGGGTTGATCCAAAAGGTTTATTTCCGCTCTGGGAGGGAAAATTCTGCTAGTGTACACTTCAGGCACGAAATCACATCCTTGAATCCTTCTTATAGTTTTTAAATCTTGGGGGTTTAAACCCCTTTTTCTAGAACCCCAAACTATTCTTATGCTTCCAGCCTTCGCGAGGTTCTGTATGTAGCCTAAGTTGCTTATAACAATATCTTGCCTTTCGGATAGTATCTTCTAGGGTCTTTGGCTCGTCAAACTCAATTTTGTTCTGATAGTCCTTAGGTAGCCCATTGATTAATCGTTGCACCTTTGCCTTTTCCGCTTTTATGTAGGGTACATACCTCAGCAACTCAAGGAATCTACTGACATATTCTTCTATGGTGAGTTGCCCCATCTTGATTTCATAGAACGCTTTACTCTTCTCGTCGAAATATTTTTCTGACAGATACTTCTTCCTGAAGTATTTCTCAAATCATTCCCAAGATAGGTCCTTTCCATGAATCCCTTTCACATTCTTAAGGTATTCTGGCCAAATGGAAGCCTTTCCATTAAGTTTGAAAGTGGCTACTCGGGCCTTCAAGTTTTCAGAAAATTCATGGACTCTGAAATACTTTTTTAGTCCCAGTAGCCAGGCCTCCTCCTCCTCTCCTTTCTTAATCTCACCATCGAAAGAGGGTGGTTTGGCCTTCCTGAATTCTTTGAGATTATGACTTTTGGAATTCTTTCATTCCTTCGTTTTATTTGAGAATCTGAACTGATTCTACTACTAGAAGATCCCTCTAAGTCGCCAGTTTCCTTTCCAGGGGATTCGTCTGACTCTTGTCCCCTGTCTCCAGGTTGGAACTTTCTCGAGGTACTCCTCCCAGTGCGACCACTTAAAGGGCCATGTTTCCATATCTCAGGTGGACTTCGACTCCTATTTGTCTATCTTTGGTCCACATGAATGGTGTCAGGTCCATGATTCAGTTGTCTTTGTATGTCAGATAAACTCTACAGCAAGACTGTATTAATTTTTGTTTTCTTCTCTTGCTCTTTTATCAATCTCTCGTTGTCGGCCTTACAGCTCTGTAATTTTGCCATTAGACTCCTCACAGTCTCAGCCAGATCCGTAGGGGTCTCTATTTTCTTCCTCTCGTCAGACTCTATGTCTATATTATGGGAGCCATCCTCGACTTCATGGCACATCACCATTCTATGATTGAAGTTTCTCGTGGTTGATCGATCACTTGAGTGCAGACAAAACACTTCTTGTTAGCTAACATTATATTAGTTCATAACCAACACATAATTCACATTTCTTAAATACATACACACACAACAGTAAGTTGCCATTCTTTTCTATATTAAGGTATTAACCAGACTTTTTAGGAAGGGAGTAAGGTATGATATCACCCGTTAAACCCCTAATGTGGTCTTTACGCAACTCGTCCATGAGCCCAAATAGGCCAAGTGTTGTAACCATGCTCTGATACCAATTTGTAACACACCCACCCTTCTGAAGGAGCTTCTATAGTGTAAATCCTCTAAACTTTCATTTTTCTTCTGTTCTCTTGCATGAAAAAGCACCAGGCACAATCCCCCCCCCCTCCATGTGACCACTACCTGTGACCAAAAGCCTAACAAAAAGGCACCTCATGACTCCTACCATCGGGTATTCACATACAAGCCAACCTTGACTCACCCGAGTTCCAAACTAAAAGCCTAGCCTAGTGCTAGATCCATTCTTTAACCTCCATCCATGTGACCCCTCGTTAGGAGTCGGGGCCCAACCCTCAAGCGATTCGGGACTTTGTGTATCGTGAAGGTGGAAATTAGTCCATATCCTTTCCTCGGAATCACGAAACCCGAACTCTCGATGTCAGATCAACGGTCCACAATTTTCCGCGACACAACGGCTTAGATCGACTCTTCGCGAATCGGGACTTCCCGTTTCGTAAAGATGGAGGGTCACTCACCTTCCTTCTCCCAATCCCCGATATCTAGAGAAACTTTAAGGGGTTAAATTTCGCCCATGGGCTAATTTTCCATGGTTTTTCCCAAAAAAAGATTGGCCATTCAAAAATTATTCGCCCAAATTCTATAGGACAAAATTATTTTACCTTTAAAATCGCCAAAATTTTATAAAAACTATATAAAATCCTTAGAAATTTGAATATTTTAACAAAAATATCGCCAAACATTTATAGTTGACATATAAAGGACTAGTAAGATTCGTCAAGGTTTCTACATTTCAAAATAAATTTCCATCCTTAAGATTATCCCTGACGATATATCATTGGACAATCAATGGTCACCATCCTCCCTTCAATCGACAACTGCGATCAAATCGCAAACTCAGACTTTGCGAGTTCTCACAATTCCTATCTCTGACTTTCTGAGTTGTGAGTCAACGAAATGTTGATCTCTCACCACGTGTCCCTTCATGACGGATAGCTAGGATTGTTGCGGCTCCCACCTCCTCGGTTATTCGCCTCTGCTCCTTGCAAATCTTCTGAGGTTCAAATCCTCGAACTCCCGAATATGTTGACACCTATCCTCTGACGATGGACAGTTTCAATTAATTTCAAAACTTTGGGACTTCGCAAAAGTCCACTCTCATGTGCACTTTCAAAAGGTTAGACCTCGTGACCTTGGATATCACGGCTATGGTCCTCCGTGCATAGATCCGACGAACGAGATTTGTTCTCTCCCTGTGCACGAACTCTGAACTCGCAGATACAACAGTCAAGGTGGGTCCTAAAAGATCCATAGATCAATGGTCCACGTTACTTCGTGACTTCGGGTTTCGAAGGTTTTGGTCTCACCAACCCATAACCTTCCCAATACGCGAACTCATAACTTGTGGATCCGAGGTGCTAGAAGGGGTTAACTCCCACGCTCCTTCCCATAGCCAACGGCCATGACAGCCCTTTTCTCCTTCCGGATGGATCTCATTCGTCTGTCCTTCGTACAAGGAAAACCTTTCCCTTTCAGTATTTTCCTATCACTATTTTTCCTGAGTTCTCACCCCGAACGGGTTAGGGACTTGGGTCTAGAAATTCACACGGCACGGGGGTCATGGGAGAGTATTCTCTTCATACGAGTGGTTTTAGGTCTACACGATATTTCCTATCTTGACCACTTTATAACTTATGCTCGGGAAGCCCTCTAGAGTGAAGCTAGGCATACAGTTTATCAGTGGGAAGAATGAGTTCCCAAGGAGATGGAAGCATACGCATAACATAGTCATTTCACACAAAGATGTTCATACATGCATATGTGTGTGTGTGTGTGTGTGTGTGTGTGTTTGTAAAAACCAAGAAATCATTCATAATTCTAGCTCAACAATTAAGGCTGAGAAAAGAATTATCAGAATCAGACAATGTGAAGCGACTACTGGAAGGGGTGTCTGTTTCCACCCAACCGTAGGCTCAGTCACTCCAAATGGATTTACCACTAGCCACCCCCGAGCTAGACCATGATGCTCTACCACACAACCTTTTATTCTTGTTCAGCCACAATAGGGATAGAGGTTACTCTCCTCTTCCGCAGGATCCTGGAAATGGTTTATACGATACCAAGCAAGGAGGACTAGCCTCGTTTATTAGCTTGTATCATAACCTTCTCTACCATTTCTTGTGTCCAGAACGCTTAGTTTTTCCATTCTTCCTTGAATCCCTGAGGTTCACTTCCCGTCTTTGCGCTCTTCGCAAGCACGTTCTTCTCTCTGCCCACCACACCTTCCCTTCTTGCCTCTTTCAGTGGGGTCTCTTGTGGCCCAAATTCCCAATCAGCGGTCAAGTCTGGAAGCCTTACGGATGAGTGCTTACACGCCCCATCCCTCATTAACTCTTGAGGATATGTTCCCACCCACTAGCCTGACTGTAATTCATTTTTGGGTCAGAGGATGGTTTTGGTCCTGAGAAATTAAATCCAATAAGCACTGGTTTGGTGAAGGTTAACGCAACCATTCCTAGTCCCCTTCACCCTTTCTTCGTATAACATTCGTGGTCTTTCTAAGTACACCCCCCTTCCATTAGTCATGCAACACTTTTCCATTTTCTTAGTAAATAATTAGGTTCACATTCGTTTACCTTTCAAACAAAGGTCCATCGAATCAATATTCACACATATAAAGTTTGCCATATTCTTTTGGCCATTTATATTTATATTTACAAACTGGGGAAAACAGGGTGTCACAGTTGAGGACAAGTTGCAGGTGTATTTATTTGAGTCAAGTGCTCAACAGTGGACTTCATTGAACATCTAGATGAGGTAGGCTCTTTAACTTGTGTTGTTATCATATTTTTTATATAGCATACTTGGGATTAGAGTTGATTTATGCAGTCATTCTGTTTGTTGTGGTTTACCCCTTGCCACAGAGAGATTTTCCTCATAATAAAATTGGCGACCATACTGGGGATAGAATCTTCTTTTCAAGGTTTGGAGTGTGTTTATCCTTTGATTGTTCTCATTTATATTGTGTTTCTTGTCATTTGATTGTTTTACAGCCTCTGTTCATTTTGAGTCTGATTTCTTAGCCTTATCCTTAGCTTAGCAGTGTTTTAACACATATACGCAGGTTTTTCCCTGACAATCGTGTACATATGTGTGTTTTCCTTCTTCAAGAGGCGTATATATGCGATTTTCTCCTCAAAAGTCGCGTACATCATCCTTTTTTGCTTGGTTGTTGAGTTTGATGTTTGTTGGTAAGTTTTGATGGTTGTTGAGTCTTCTTGGGTCTCTATTATGGCTGTTAAGAGTCTGTGGAATGATAGGAAACCTTTCTTTGGTTGAATTTTTGGGCATTGCCTTTCTCATCATCCTTTTCATTTGATTGTCCTTGCATCTTGGGTTGGGTGTTTGCTTCTTGATATCCTACTTGGTTTGTCTATGTTTACATACAGTAGAATCTTTATATCAAGTTGTTGTTCAGTCCTTGCATTTTCATTCTTTTATATTGAAAATACAAAAATATTAAGCATTTTGCATTGTTGGTGTTAGCACTAGGAGTCACCTTCAGATTGCATGGAAGGAAAGCCTAGTACCCATCAAGTTTGTAAGTGAAATTAAGGTTGTTTAAAGCGTCAAATGGAAAATGACTCAAGTGATAATGTTCTAACTCAAATAACAGGGCTAGCATGCACCAGCAAATAAGGTCTTGGCTAATTTCAATCAGTAGTTTGGGAGTAAGTATGAATAGAGGGAATACTTGAATAAGAGAAGTGTAGGGGTTGCTATAAACATCAGGTCCACAAAAGCCTAAGGAGGAAATTTTCTTAACATGAGATCTTCTTGAACTGAGAAACTAAGGAAACTAAATAAACATCATGATAACATAATGATCAAACATCCATCATAACATCACCACAATCATTCATGTGAATCATAGGCTGAAAGAGAAGTTGATTTCTATTAGTCAAAAAGTCTTAAGTCCAGTATATCACTAGATCACAATTACTTCATCAAAATATTACAGTATAAGGGAGCCTTGCTCAACCATTCGAACCTACTAAAGAAAATTATCTATCTATTTATAACAAAAGGGAGGCAACAGTTGGAGGTACAAGCTAGCCCCCTTTCCTTGAAAAAATCTCAACATTTATTTGATCTAACAACTTATCTAACCACCTATGCTATAAAAAAGAAAAATGTTGGTGACTAATCCAACTGAAATTAAAACTAATTTGATTCCCTTTCACTGCGCAAATCCCTATTTTCCATGTGTCTTTCAAAGCATGTGGTTGTCTTCATGATGTCAGCTGTTGTTGAAATATTGTAACTGCAAAGAGTATTCTTATTATTATTGATATATTATTCATAGGATCAATCCCCATTGTGGATTGATCATGTCGGGTATTGTAATAGGACCAAATCCCCTTTTGCGGATTGATCAAAAGACAATTATAATAGGTAGAATAAGAAGTCGTACCCAACAGTTAATAAAGAGACCTAGAAATATAATAAAGGTGGGTTTACCCACCCAGTTGGAGAAGTCGGCCCTGCTAGTGAAGAGACACTTCACACGTGCCATACTTGTATAAATAAAGGAGGCTAGCGCCTCACTTAGACACAACTCACTTGCTCAGTTTGAGAGACAAGTTATGATATGTTACTGGCAAAGGAGAGAGAGAGTGGCACATATCTTGGAGAGGAATTTATGTTTTAGCATAGATATCTCTTGGCATTGTATTGGCTATCTATATTAAGGAAGTATTGATGGGTTTTCTTCCCCTAGAGGGTTTCCCAGGATAAATGTTGTGTCTCTTGTGATTGTGTATTTCTCAGTGATATTGGATTATTCTATTGTTATCTAATGAAATGCAAACATCTATAATAATGGCTTAAACATTAACATGTATCAGAGCCAAGCTGAAGGAAGCATCTTTCACAAGAGAAAAACGTCATTGTTGCAGTACCTGCAAATTAGGGTTTTTCAAAAGTGAATCTTTTTAGCCCTAAAACTATCTAGAAAGTTGTGCCCTCCCCTAAGGATCAATTTAGCATCATCAGCGCACCTTTTCAGTGGTTGGATCTCCCGAAAAGTGAAACCCTAGTTTCACAAAGTACCAGAAGTACCAAAGTACCAGAGGTACCAGAAGCACCAGTCCAAAAATCCGCAGATCAGATTTGAAGAGGAAAAAGTTGGATTTTCTCATATCCAAACACACCAGGAAGCTCACCTTAGCCAAGCGCATCTCCTGGTAAGTTCAATTTTTTATTTTAAGCACTTTCATTTTCGGTCATTTTCCTAGCTCCAAGTAAAGATGTCTGCAAACATTAAGCTTCTTGACAAGTTAGAAGGAGTGGAAAACTTTTGTGCCTGGAAGTATAGGATTGGCCTCATTCTTGAAGAGAATGACCTAGCAAGATTCGTCAAGGAAGAATTACCAGAACCCAAAGATGTTGCAGAAAAGGCAAAGCATCAAAAGGACATAATAAGGGCCAAAAGAATCATTGCAATTTCAATCAAAGACCATCTAATCCCTTACGTGTCATCTAAGAAGACCCTTAAAGAAATGCTTGATGCCTTGACCAGACTATATGAAGGAAAGAACATAAACCAAAAGATGAATATTAGAACTCAACTGAAGAATACAAGGATGCAGAAAGGAGAAATGATTCAGGAATACTTCTTCAGTATCTCAGAATTCAAAGAACAACTAGAAGATATTGAAGACACCATAGATGAAGACGAACTCATCATGACGGACCTAAATGGTCTCACAAGACCTTGGGATGCTTTCATCCAGACGATATATGCCAGAAAGGAGAAATTGAAGTTCGACAGCCTATGGGAAGAATGCATCCAAGAAGAAACAAGAGTAGCAAATCGGGAAGCGTTACTAGCTAAGGATGATGATCAAGCCCTAGCTACTCACACCAAAGGAGGAAGGAAGAAAC
>SNQJ01S0205082.1:0-13209 GCA_010110895.2 Picea sitchensis | reverse complement strand
ATGGCCAAAAGAATATGGCAAACTTTATATGTGTGAATATTGATTCGATGGACCTTTGTTTGAAAGGTAAACGAATGTGAACCTAATTATTTACTAAGAAAATGGAAAAGTGTTGCATGACTAATGGAAGGGGGGTGTACTTATAAAGCCCATGAATGTTATACGAAGAAAGGGTGAAGGGGACCAGGAATGGTTGCGTTAACCTTCACCAAACCAGTGCTTATTGGATTTAATTTCTCAGGACCAGAACCATCCTCTGACCCAAAAATGAATTACATTCAGGCTGTTGGGTGGGAAGATATCCTCAAGAGTTAATGAGGGATGGGGTGTGTAAGCACTCATCCATAAGGCTTCTAGACTTGACCGTTGATTGGGAATTTGGGCCACAAGCGAGCCTACTGAAAGAGGCGAGAAGGGAAGGTGTGGTGGGCAGAGAGAAGAACGTGCTTGCGAAGAGCGCAAAGATGGGAAGTGAACCTCGGGGATTCAAGGAAGAATGGAAAAACTAAGTGTTCTATACACAGGAAATGGTAGAGAAGGTTATGATACAAACTGATAAATGAGGCTAGTTCTCCTTGCTTGGTATCGTATAAACCATTGCCAGGATCCCGCGGAAGAGGAGAGTAACCTCTATCCCTATTGTGGCTGAACGAGAAGAAAAGGTTGTGTGGTAGAGCATCATGGTCTAGCTCGGGGGTGGCTAGTGGTAAATCCATTTGGAGTGATTGAGCCTACGGTTGGGTGGAAACAGACACCCCTTCCAGTAGTCACTTCACATTGTTTGATTCTGATAAGTGTTTTCTCAGCCTTAATTGTTGAGCTAGAATTATGAATGATTTCTTGGTTTTTACACACACACACACACACACATATATGCATGTATGAACATCTTTGTGTGGAATGGCTATGTTATGCGTATGCTTCCATCTCCTTGGTAACTCATTCTTCCCACTGATAAACTGTATGCCTAGCTTCACTCCAGAGGGCTTCCCGAGCATAAGTTATAAAGTGGTCGAGATAGGAAATATCATGTAGACCTAAAACCACTCGTCTGAAGAGAATATCTCCCATGACCCCCGTGCCGTGTGAATTTCCAGACCCAAGTCCCTAACTCGTTCGGGGTGAGAACTCGGGAAAAATAGTGATAGGAAAATACTGAAAGGGAAAGGTTTTCCTTATCCGAAGGACAGACGAATGAGATCCATCCAGAAGGATCCAAGGGCTGTCATGGCCATTGGCTATGGGAAGGAGCGCGAGAGTTAACCCCTTCTAGCACCTCAGATCCACAAGTTATGAGTTCACGTATTGGGAAGGTTATGGGTTGGTGAGACCAAAACCTTCGAAACTTGAAGTCGTGAAGTAACATAGACCATTGATCTATGGATCC
Source organism: Picea sitchensis (assembly GCA_010110895.2). Classification (NCBI taxonomy): domain Eukaryota; kingdom Viridiplantae; phylum Streptophyta; class Pinopsida; order Pinales; family Pinaceae; genus Picea; species Picea sitchensis. Next base: position 11,822 of record SNQJ01S0205082.1, on the reverse strand, counting down.
TTTAGGACCCACCTTGACTGTTGTATCTGCAAGTTCAGAGTTCATGCACAGGGAGAGAACAAATCTCGTTCGTCGAATCTATGCACGAAGGACCATAGCCATGAGATCTAAGGTCACGAGGTCTAACCCTTTGAAAGTGCACATGAGAGTGGACTTTTGTGAAGTCCCAAAGTTTCGAAATTAATCAGAACCATCCATCGTCAGAGGACAGGTGGAAGCATATTCGGGAGTTCGAGGATTTGAACCTTAGAAGATTTGCAAGGAGCAGAGGTGAATACCCGAGGAGGTGGGAGCCACAACAATCCTAGCCGTCCGTCATGAAGGGACACATGGTGAGAGATCAACATTTCGCTGACTCACAACTTAGAAAGTCAGAGATAGGAATCGTGAGAACCCGCGAAGTCTGAGTTCGCGATTTGATCCCAGTCGTCGATCGAAGGGAGGATGGGGACCGTTGATTGTCCAAGGATATATCGTCAGGGATAATCTTAAGGATGGAAATTTATTTTGAAATGTAGAAACCTTGACGAATCTTACTAGTCCTTTATATGTCAACTATAAATGTTTGGTGATATTTTTGTTAAAATATTCAAATTTCTAAGGATTTTATATAGTTTTTATAAAATTTTGGCGATTTTAAAGGTAAAATAATTTTGTCCTATAGAATTTGGGCGAATAATTTTTGAATGGATAATCTTTTTTTGGGAAAAACCGTGGAAAATTAGCCCATGGGCGAAATTTAACCCCTAAAAGTTTCTCTGGATATCGGGGATCGGGAGAAGGAAGGTGAGCGACCCTCCATCTTTGCGAAATGCAAAGTCCCGATTCGCGAAGACTCGATCTAAGCTGTTGTGTTGTGGGAAATTGTGGACTGTTGATCTGACATCGAGAGTTTGGGTTTCGTGATTCCGAGGAAAGGATATGGACTAATTTCCACCTTCACGATACGCGAAGTCCCGAATCGCTTGATAGTTGGGCCCCAAGTCCTAACGAGGGGTCACGTGGATGGAGGTTAAATAACGAAGCTAACGCTAGGCTAGGCTTTTAGTTTGGGACTCGGGTGAGTCCAGGTTGGCTCGTATGTGAATACCCGATGGTAGGAGTCACGAGGTGCCTTTTTGTTAGGCTTGTGGTCACAGGTAGTGGTCACATGGAGGAGGGGGGCTTGCGCCTGGTGCTTTTTCATGCAAGAGAACACAAGAAAAATGAAATTTTAGAGGATTTACACTATAGAAGCTCCTTCAGAAGGGTGGGTGTGTTACAAATTGGTATCCGAGCATGGTTACAACACTTGGCCTATTTAGGCTCATGGACGAGTTGCATAAAGACCACATTAAGGGGTTTAATGGGTGATATCATACCTTACTCCCTTCCTAAAAAGTTTGGTTAATCCCTTAGTATAGAAAAGAATGACAACTTACTGTTGTGTGTGTATGTATTTAAGAAATGTGAATTATGTGTTGGTTATGAACTAATATAATGTTAGCTAACAAGAAGTGTTTTGTCTACACTCAAGAGGTCGATCAACCGTGAGAAACTTCAATCATATAGAATGGTGACGTGCCATGAAGTCGGGGATGACTCCCATAATCTAGACATAGATTCTGATGAGAGGAGGGCAATAGAGACCCCTCCGGACCTGGCTGAGACTGTGAGGAGTCTGATGGCCAAATTACAGAGCTGCAAGGCCGACAACGAGAGATTGATAAAAGAGCAAGAGAAGCAAACATAAATTAATGCAGTCTTGCTGCAGAGTTTATCTGACATACAAAGACAACTGCATCATGGACCTGACACCATTCATGTGGACTGAAGACAGACAAATAGGAGTCGAAATCCACCTGAGATACGAAAACATGGCCCTTTAAGTGGTCACATTAGGAGGCTTACCTCGAGAAAGTTCCAACCTGGAGACAGGGGACAAGAGTCAGACGAATCCCCTGGAAAGGAAACTGGCGACTCAGAGGGATCTTCTAGTAGTAGAATGAGTTCACATTCTCAAAGAAAATGAAAGAAACAAAATAATTCCAAAATTCATAATCTCAAAGAATTCAAGAAGGCCAAACCACCCTCTTTCGATGGTGAGATTAAGAAAGGAGAGGAGGAGGAGGCCTGACTGCTGGGACTAAAAAAATATTTCAGAGTCCATGAATTCTCTGAAAACTTGAAGGCCCAAGTAGCCACTTTCAACCTGAATGGAAAGGCTTCCATTTGGTGGGAATACCTTAAGAATGTGAAAGGGATTCATGAAAAGGACCTATCTTGGGAACGGTTTGAGAAATACTTCAGGAAGAAGTATCTGTCGGAAAAATATTTCGACGAGAAGACTAAAGAGTTCTATGAAATCAAGCTGGGGCAACTCACCATAGAAGAATATGTCAGTAGATTCCTTGAGTTGTTGAGGTATGTACCCTACATAAAAGTGGAAAAGGCAAAGGTGCAACGATTTATCAATGGGCTACCTAAGGACTATCAGAAAAAAATTGAGTTTGAAAAGCCAAAGACCCTAGAAGACACTATCCGAAAGGCAAGATATTGTTATGAACAACTTGGGCTTCAGACATAATCTCACGAAGGCTGGAAGCATAAGAATAGTTTGGAGTTCTAGAAAAAGGGGTTTAAACCCCCAAGATTTAAAAACTATAAGAAGGATTCAAGGATGAGATTTTGTGCCCGAAGTGTACGCTAGCAGAATTTTCCCTCCCAGAGCAGAAATAAACCTTTTGGATCAACCCCAGGAAAGACGGATAACCCAAAGAAATAACCCTTGAAATATTGGGGTTGTGGAGAAGAACATCTACTGAGGGACTATCCACATAGACAACATAACAATAGGAGAATTTACAATGTCCAAGAAGCTACCACCATCAATGACGTGGCCGGGAGTATGCCACGAATTTATGTAGTCGTGGATAATAAACAAGCTGACCACCAAGCTTCAGTGGTGGAAATGGAATGTATGATCACCAACCATCTAGTATCTATTTTAATTGACCTTGGTTCAAATTTGAGTTATGTGGCCCCTTAGGATTTTGATAAGTGTAAATTATAGCCACATAAATATGCTAAGCCATGGTTGGTACAGTTAGCCACTAGCACCAAAATAAAAATAGTGGAGGTCATACCAGCTTGCCAATTCACGGTGGATGGATTGCCCACCCAAGCTAACCTTAACATACTTCCCCTAGGATCGTATGACCTGCTGATTGGTATGGATTGGCTAGCTGCATATAAAACTAAGCTGGATTGTTACCACAAAATATTAGAATGTGTAAATGAAGAAGGGAGAAAGATAACCCTCCAAAGGATTCAGAAGCCTATCTCAGTGAGACGAATATCAACCCTTCAAATAAAAAAGTATTGCAGAAAGGGGTGTCCTCTATATGCAATACATGTGTTGGGATCTGTTGAGGATAACAGACCAAGCCTAGAAGACCACCCCATACTAAGAGAGTATAGAGATGTGTTTCCAGGAGGTACCAGGTCTACCTCCGAGAAGAGACATTAACTTCTCAATAGAACTTTCACCTAGAGTGGTGCCAATATCTGGGACCCCCTATAGGATGAGTACACTCGAGCTAGTTGAACTCAAACTACAGATAAAAGAAATGATAGAAAAAGGCTATATCCAACCTAGTGTGTCTCCATGGGGAGCACCAATCCTGTTTGTGAAGAAAAAAGATGGTACATTCCGACTGTGCATATATTATAGGCAGCTCAATAAGGTAACCATAAAGAAAAAATACCCGTTACCTAGAATCGATGACTTGTTCGATCAATTGGGGGGTGCTACCATTTTCTCAAAGATTGACTTGAGATTTGGATACCATCAAGTCCGAATCAAGGATGAAGACATCCTCAAAACCACCTTCAGGACAAGATATGGTCAATATGAATTTGTGGTAGTACCATTTGGATTAACCAATGCCCCTGCCACCTTTATGTGTTTGATGAACGATGTACTCATCAAATTCCTAGACAAGTTTGTATTGGTTTTTATTGATGATATCTTAATCTACTCTAAGAATAGAGAGGAACATGAGGAACATATTGGGCTTGTACTTCAAGTGCTAAGAGAGCATCAACTCTACGCCAAATTTAGAAAGTGTGACTTTTTCCAGAAACAAATACATTACTTGGGCCATGTCATATTTGAAGAAGGGGTAGCAGTAAAACCTGACAAGATCAGATCCATCATGGAATGGCCTACCCCAAAGGATGTTTTGGATATAACATCCTTTATGGGTTTAGCAGGATACTATAGGAGGTTTATAAAAGGGTTTTCCAAGATTGGTTATCCAATCACTGCCCTCTAGAGGAAGGGTGTTAAATTCATTTGGACACTGAAATGTGAAGAAAGGTTTCAGACACTAAAACACCTTCTGACCCTTACACCCATGCTGAAGATCACCGATCCCGATAAGGACTTCCTCGTGTGCAAATATGCTAGCAAGGAAGGACTCAGAGGAGTCCTTATGCAAGAAGGAAGCGTAGTTTGCTATGAATCTCAAAAATTGAATGAACATGAAGTCAACTATGTGACCCATGATCTAGAGTTGGCCGCCATATTTCGCGCTTTGAAAATGTGGAGGCATTACCTCCTGGGTAGAAAATTTGTACATATGACATACCACTGTGGATTGCGACACCTGTTTGACCAACCAAAACTCAATGCTAGACAATATAGGTGGATTTCCCTCCTTAGAGAGTTCGTTTTCGAAATCAAACATATCAGAGGAAAGGAAAATAAGGTGGTTGATGCCCTTAGTAGAAATATGAAAACAATTCACCTGGAAACGGTGAGCATTTGCGAGATGAATGTCAGGGAAAGAGTCAGGAATGCACAAGAAACAAACGCATTCTTCCAGATCGTGACCTCGTACCTGGAGCAAGAACTCGCAAGGCTAAAGTATGAAGGCTACCAGATGCTAGATGTAGGTCTTATGACTTACCGAAACAGGCTATAGATTCCAAGTTGTGACGACTTGAAGAGGTTCATAATGGAAGAATTGCACAAGAGACCATACACCGACCATCCATGATATCAGAAGATGGTCATGACCACCAGGAAACAATTCTATTGGCATGAATTGAAGAAAGACATAGCTGAGTATTTAGCTAAATGTCTAGAGTGATAGCAAGTTAAAGTAGAACAGTGGCACCCAACAAGATTATTAAAACCTCTACCTATCCCGGAATGGAAATGGGAGACCATCTCCATGGATTTCATCATAGGATTACAAACATCGGCCATGAAGAATGATGCCATCATGGTAGTAATGGATAAATTGAGCAAGTCTGCTCATTTCATTCCCGTCAAATTGACTTGCAAGGCAATAGATATTGCCAACATATTCATGAAGGAGATATTCAGACTACATGGCATGCCTAAGGAGATCGTGTCTGACATAGACACAAAATTTACTTCAAACTTTTGGAAATCCTTAATGGTTGGCCTGGAGACCAAATTATTGTTTAGCACAACCTATAATCCTCAAACCAATGGACATACGAAAAGAGTGAACCAAATACTAGAAGACATGCTAAGGATGCATGTAATGCATCAACATAAAAAGTGGGAAGATTATCTACCACTGGTGGAATTTTCTTACAAAAACGGCTACCAATAATCACTAAATATGAGCCCTTTAGAAGCCCTCTAAGGTAGGCCATGCAACACTCTAGTCATTTGTAGTAATCCCGTGAAGAAAATTACGATTGGACCCAACATGTTGAAAGAAATGGAACAACAAGTGATTCAGATAAAGCAAAATTTGAAAATCGCTCAGAATAGACATAAAAGTTATGCCAAAAGAAAGATAACCCCTAGAGAATTCAAGATGGGAGACCACGTCTATCTCAGAGTTAGGCCTAGGAAGAGTTCCTTGAGGATGGGAGCTTGTGCCAAGTTGGCACCTCGGGATTGTGGACCTTTTGAAGTTCTAGATAGAGTGGGACCTGTAGCATATAGGCTAGCACTTCCTCCCACAATAAAAGCAGATAATGCTTTCCATGTTTCATTGCTGAAGAAATATGTACATGATTCTAATCATATAATTGACTAGTCTGTGATCTAGGTGGAATCGGAGGGAGAATTCCTGCCAGAACCTCAATGCATACTAGACAGGAAGGAAACCCCACTTAGGAACCCAACCATTGCACAGGTCAAGGTGCAATGGAAACACTTTGGCCCAGATGAGGCCACATGGGAAATGGAGGATGCCATGAGACATGCATACCCATTTTTGTTCACTTATCTACATACATTACATGTTAATAGATATAACATCGAGGATGACGTTCATTTAAGGGGGAGGGAATTGTGACACCCTGTTTCCCCCAGTTTGTAAATATAACTATAAATGGCCATAAGACTATGGCAAACTTTATATGTGTGAATATTGATTCGATGGACCTTTGTTTGAAAGGTAAACGGATGTGAACCTATTTATTTACTAAGAAAATGGACAAGTGTTGCATGACTAATGGAAGGGGGGTGTACTTAGAAACACCACGGATGATATATGAAGAAAGAGTGAAGGGGACCAAGAATGGTTGCGTTAACCTTCACCAAACCAGTTCTTACTGGGTTTAATTTCTCAGGACCAAAACTGTCCTCTGACCCATAAATGAATTATAGTTTGGCTGGTGGGTGGGAAGATATCCTTAAGAGTTAATGCACGATGGGGTGTGTAAGCGCTCATCCGTAAGGCTTCTAGACTTGAACACTGACTTGGAATTCGGGCCACACGTGACCCTGCTGAAAGAGGTGAGAAGGGAAGGTGTAGTGGGTAGAGGTAAGAACACGCTTGCGAAGAGTGCAGAGGAAGGAAGTGAACCTCGGGGATTCAAGGAAAAATGGAAAAACTAAGTGTTCTGGACACATGAAATGGAATACAAGGTTATGATACAAGCTGATAAACGAGGTTAGTCCTCCTTGCTTGGTATCGTATAAGCCATTGCTAGGATCCTGCGGAAGAGGAGAGTAACCTCTGTCCCTATTGTGGCTGAACAAGAAGAAAAGGCTGTGTGGTAGAGCATCGTGGTCTAGCTCAGGGGTGGCTAGTGGTAAATCCGTTTGGAGTGACTGAGCCTACGGTTGGGTGGAAATGGGCACCCCTTCCAGTTGTCGCTTCACATTGTCTGAGTCTGATTGTGGCTGAACGAGAAGAAAATACTGTGTGGTAGAGCATCGTGGTCTAGCTTGGGGGTGGTAGTGGTAAATCCGTTTGGAGTGAGTGAGCCTACGGTTGGGTGGAAACGGGCACCCCTTCTAGTTGTCGCTTCACATTGTCTGATTCTAACTCAGCCTTAATTGCTGAGTTAGAATGATGAATGATTTCTTGGTTTTTACATATCTCTCTCTCTATATATATATGCATGTATGAACATCTCTGTGTGAAATGGATATGTTATGCGTATGCTTCCATCTCCTTGGGAACTCATTCTTCCCACTGATAAACTGTATGCCCAGATTCACTCCGGAGGGCTTCCCAGGCATAAGTCGTAAAGTGGTCGAGATAGGAAATATCGTGTAGACTTGAAACCACTCGTTTGAAGAGAATACTCTCCCCTAACCCCCGTGCCATGTGAATTTATAGACCCAAGTCCCTAACCCATTCGGGGTGAGAATTCAGGAAAAATAGTGATAGGAAAATACTGAAAGGGAAAGGTTTTCCTTTTTTGAAGGACGGACGAACGAGATCCATCCGGAAGGAGCCAAGGGCTATCATGGTCATTGGCTATGGGAAGGAGCACGAGAGTTAACCCATTCTAGAACCTCGGATCCACAAGTTTTGAGTTCATGTATCGGGAAGGTTATGGGTTGGTGTGACCAAAACCTACGAAACCCAAAGTCACGAAGTAATGTGGACTATTGATCTATGGATCTTTCATGACCCACCTCGACCATTGTATCTGTGAGTTCAAAGTTCGCACACAGGGAGATAACAAATCCCGTTTGTCGGGTCTATGCACGGAGGACCATAGCCGTGAGATCAAGAGGAAAGTGCACGAGGTCTAACCCTTTGAAAGTGCATAGGAGAGTGGAATTTTGCGAAGTCTCGAAGTTAATTGGAATCATCCATCGTCAGAGGACAGGTGGAAACAGGTATGAGAGTTTGAGGATTTAGACCTCATAAGATTTGCAAGGAGCAGAGGCGAATATCCAAGGAGGTGGGAGCCACAACTATCCTAGCTGTCCATTGTGAAGGGACACGTGGCAAGAGATCAACATTTTGTTGACTCACAACTTGAAAAGTCAGAGATAGGAATTGCGAGAACTTGCGAAGTTCGAGATCGTGATTTGATCGTAGCCATCAATCAAAGGGGGTACGAGGACCATTGATTATACAAGAAGATATCAGGGATCGGGAGAAGGAAGTTGAGCGACCCTCCATCTTAGCGAAACGCGAAGTCTCGATTCTCGAAGAGTCGATCTAAGCCATTGGGTCGTGGGAAATTGTAGACCGTTGATCTCACATCGGGAGTTTGGGTTTCGGGATTCCGAGGAAAGGAGATGGACTAATTTCCACCTTCATGATACGCAAAGTCCCGAATCGCTTGAGGGTTGGGCCCTGAGTCATAACGAGGGGTCACATGGATGGAGGTTAAGGAATGGAGCTAGCGCTGGGCTAGGCTCTTAGTTCGAGAGTCGAGTGAGTCAAGGTTGGTTGGTATGTGAATACCCGACGGTAGGAGTCACGAGCCACCTTTTTGTTAGGCTTGTGGTTAGATGGACGGGGAGGGGGGCTTGCACCTGGTGCTTGTTCGCACAGGAGAACACAAGAAAAATGAAAGTTTAGAGGCTTTACACTATAGAAGCTCCTTCAGAAGGGTGGGTGTGTTACATTAACAACCAAGAAACAAAAGCATATGGTGATAATATATAAAGTTAGCACATTCAATAACATAATCCATCAACATTCATAAAAAATATTTCCATAGAATAACAATTCAAATATTTGCAATATAATAATTGGACGAGAAAAGAGTATGTCTATTAAAATGTAATCATCATACGTGAATGAATTACAAACTTCCGTGTCATCACAATTCAAAACCGAGAAACTAAGTCCCTTCCAGCTGGGCCTCCACCACTTCAATCCTCCACCAAAGGCAAGCTCCTTTTCCACAGCTTGGATATGGCCCATTTATAACCTTCAAGTGGAATTGAAGGGCCGAGTCAGACCGTTTCCAGTATATGGAAGGTCAAGGATCATAGATCTCGTGACCTGACATGGAAACCCAACATTATTTTTTAATTTTGGGCACAAAACCCGATGTATGCGGGCTGTAGTGATGAAACCTGCATATACACATGTTGTATAATAGTTAGGGTGCGTATATGTGGAAAAATATTGTTTTTAGCTCTAGTATTTGCAAAAAGGTACTTCAAGTCTGCATAGGGAAAGTGAAAAAGGCCTTATGAGAAAATTTGCATAGGGTGAGGCAAATCTTTCCATAACACTACCTCTTGCAACCACACATGCATAATCTTCCCATGTTCAGTCTAAGGACGACAAAGCCACCAGATTCATTGAGAAAATTTAACACATCGACCAACAGGTCCATGAGATTTTGCAGAAATCCAATGCTAAGTACAAGCAGTGCCATGATCAACACTGAGTACCACACCATTTCTAGGTGGGGGACAAGGTCTGGTTACATTTGCAGAAAGAGCACCTTACAGGGCCCCATCAAAATCTTCGCCCACTTTGCTATGGGACTTACACTATCACCAAGGTTGTGGGTAGCAATGCTTTTGAGCTCAACACTCCATGCTTCTTTGGCTTACACCCAGTGTTCAATGTGGACCTCCTTCGGCCATATTTTCCACCATTATTGGACATATTTGATATCGTATAACAATTGACACTAATAGAGCTTAAACCTCACTGCATGGAACATGCATCCACTAATCAGATTGTGGAAACACAGGTCAAGGGCACTTGGCAGCAGAGGATCCAACTTGGTCGGGTTGTCAAGGAAGGGCAACTCCTACACCAAGGCAAGTGGATCACCTGGGGCCAAATTCAACATAATTTTTCTCACTTGATGGGGGAAATCAACACAATGGAGACCATTGCTTCCTAAGGGGGGAGGATTGATCGAGGTGGATATTGGTGGCCACCCACCTATTCCAACTGGCTCCTCTTGACAATTTTTAGTTCAACACATTCTTCTGTACTTCTTTTTAATTGTGGGTTCTACTCTTCTCGAGATGTATGAAGCCCTACACATATTCTAGGTGGATATTGGTGGCCGCCCACCTAATCCAACTGGATTTTTTTGAAGTTTTCATGTCAGTACATATTTCTGTACTTCTAGGGTTGTTTTGGGGCCCTAAACAACGTTTTTTGGGGCCCTAAACAATGATTTTGTTGTTGTAAGTGGTAGCCTTAGTGGCCATAATATTTAGTGTTCATACACAAGGTGATGTTGAAAGGGAAATTATTTGTTGTACCTGGGACATACGTTGGTCAAAGTCACTCGGGCTCCTTGGAGGGTAAACCATGGTTGTGCCATGTGGGAACTTGCAGCAGGGTGTAATTCTGTTAAGCAGGTAACCAACATAACTATTACACCTGCCCTATCTCAACCCCTTTTCATATTGATCTTGCGATGTTGGATTTCATCACCAACTAGTGGTTTCGTTGTGGGAAGGTTTGTTTGTATGTTCGCTTCCTATATTTTTTAGCGTGTGCTGTTTTTTTCCCTAGCGAACCTTAGGTTGAATCAATGTATATGGAATCACGCTATGGAACTACAACGAAGGAACCCCTTTTCATGGGGAAACTTTCATTTTTCCTTCTTTTGGAAATTTTTGTCTTCGTTATATTGCCACATCGAGTCTTCCCAGATTCACTATCGAGTTACCGGTATGGTCTTTTTCCACTACAGTGATCTCGAATGTTCTCGGTCCTTCGAATGCAAGATCTACAACCCAAGAAAATACACCTCATGTTGACCCTTCACCTTCTTCATTTGTTTTGTCTTATTCCCTTTATTCTCCTGCACCTAGTGAAATATCTGAAGCTGGTAACCAGGTGGATAAGAAGAAGAAGAAGAAAAGGAATATTAAGAAGAAGAAAAATAAGCAAGGGGACAAACTTCCAACCACTGCAAGACATGTTGGAAGCAATCAACCAGTTACTGTCGATCAAGCTAGAAATATTTATGAGGTTCATAAGCGTACCAAGACAACCCGCAAGCCTAAATTCCCTTGTAGGATTTGTAAGGGTGACCACATTCTTAAGGATTTCCCTGGTATTCCTAATGTCTTAGAGATGTGGTCCATGAGTTCCAAACAACCTGTCTCATCAGCCTCTGTAGGTCATGCTGATGGCCAACCATCAAATAGTGAAAGTAAATTTGGGGAGAAGAAAAGTAGAGTTAAGTTTCCTTGTAGGTTATGTGAAGGTAGTTATCAAACTCACCTTTTCCATCGTATGGATGAAGCCGCGAAATTGTTGAAATAAATTGTTGTTCCTCAACAATAACTTCCAACTAGTTACCGAAAGCTTTCTCTCGATCAACCATTGGTTGCTAAAGTGGTTGTTCTGGTTCCCTCTTCAGTCGATCCCACTCTTCCCTTGAAGAGTGAAATCAAAGTGGTTGATCTGGTTCCCTCATTGGTTGATCCCACTCTTCCCTTGAAGAGTGAAATCCAAGTGGTCAATCTTATCCCATCATCGGTCGATCCCGCTCTCCCCTTAGAGAGTGACATCCTCCAAGTGGTCGATTCGAGTCCACCATCGATCGATACCTCTCTACCCTTAGAGAGTGACATCCTCCTAGTGATCAATCCAATCCCATCATCG
>SNQJ01S0205080.1:0-12181 GCA_010110895.2 Picea sitchensis | reverse complement strand
TTTCATCTTGTTTCGATCTCACACTAAAAGGGTTCATGATTGAATGATTCACATGAATCGTCGTGATTGTATTATGATAAAGGATTTATTATAATTCTGTTATGTTCTTTTAGTGTTTTCGATTTTGAATATAAGAGGTTCTTGTGTTCAAAGTTTTCTTCTACAGGCTGTTGGAAGCCTGATGCCTACAACAACCCTTCACATCTCCTCACATAAGTCTTCCTCCTACTCACCCTTATTACAACTTACTGTCTGAAATTGAACCAAGACCTCATCTGCTTGTGCATGCCTGGCCTAGTTTCTGAGTTAGAACGATATTGCTCCGAGTTTACTTCCATTCATCACCCTTTACCAACAAATTGTGACATTCAAACTGATGGGCCTCAGGCTTACTCCTGCTGCAATCCAGGAGTGACTTATGACTCCAACATTTCTGGCGCCGCTGCCGGGGACAAAGTTGAAAATTTTATCCGGGATTGAATGACATCAAGCCTCTGATTCTGAAGGTGCATCAGGCATCAGAGCCCTACGTGATTGCTACTGTGCACCTGGTGACTCCATTGTGAAAAATCCACTATGGTGAGCCTGCTATTTTAGTTGTGGCTTTCAGAGGTAGACACACGCGGTCCCATCCACAACTGCCTCTAGCTACACCTGAAGCTGATCTAGAGGTGATTTTTAGAAAAGGAAAGGCCTCTGAAGGAGAAACTTCCACCGCTGAACCAGGTAATTCACCATCTCCTTCTGTAGAAACTCCAATTTCTTCTTCTCAGCTTCCCAGCAGACCTTTTTCTGAAGTTTCCTGTTTCCTGAATTTCGGAAGTGTTCCTACTGAGTTTTCCCCTCCTGGTCTGGGATTGGAGGGATAAATCCTTGTCACTCCCCTCTCCCCTGAAGTTGTACCTTAGCGTAGACCCTGGACCACATAATATTTCCCCACCCCTAGCTTTACCACTCCTCCTCTTGTTACTATTGCTGCTACTGCACAAAGAGAAGCATTTGCTGACTCAAGCCCTTTAGCCTTCTCTTTGAATCCCCCATTGTTTCCCCTTCCACTTGGAAGCTCATTTCTAGTATCCCCTATTCGATCTCCTTCTCCTCCTAGTTCTCCTCCACCTAATATTTCTATGGCAGGAGAAAATCCCCCCATGACCATAATGGAGGCTATAATAGCTGCCAGGTATGCTCCCTTTTTGTTCCAGCAGATGTCTACCTTAAGCAACCGCCCAAGTTTACAGGCGAAGGGGACATAGCTATAGAAGAACACCTTGAAGCCTTTTATAGTTTTACAGATGATCATGTTATCATGCATGCAGACGTATGGATGAGGATTTTCGTCCATAGCCTTGAAGGCGAGGCTAGAAAGTGGTTTAGGGCCCTGCCTCCTAGATCTATCAATGGGATTGAGGCTTTGGATAATGCCTTTTTGAGACAGTGGGGAGACAAAAAAGACTTCATGTATTACATGACAGAGTTCGGGTCTTTGAAGAGAAATGAAGGAGAGTCTGTCTATGATTTCTCCAAGAGATTCAATAAAATGTACAATAATATCCCCACTAAATTAAAGCCCTTAGAAGCCTCTGCTAAGGTCACTTATGCTAGCGCTTTTGATCCTAATTTCTGCCTTTTGTTGAGGGAAAGGAGAGCCACTACTCTCGCTCACATGCATGATGCAGCCGTGGAAGTAGAATCTAACATATTGGCTATTGACCAAATTAGGAATAAGGCTGATAAAGACATATCCAGGAAGAGACCTGAAGCCTCCCCATCCAATTCCTTTCCCTTCCCCTTCAGATGGATGAAGTAACTAAAGTGATAAAGTCTCTTTTGGCTAGAATGGAAAGGTGGGAGTTAGAAGGGAAGCCCATGTACATAAATCCCCAAAATACTGATATAGAGGCTTCAGGAGGCCTAGTAACAATGTGCTACAAGCTTTTCCAAGGGAACAAAGGAGAAAAGACAAAGATGATTAGAGGGTTCAAACCCCTCTCCAAAATCGCCTAGTTGCTCATGAGGAAGGAAAAGAGATAGATGAGCTCGACCCCGAAATTGACTGTATTGAAGACACTTCCCCTTTTCCCCATTTGACTCAATCTGCATATGAAGGATCCCTTATGAACATTCAAGTCAATGAGTTGGGTAAAGGGGAAAAGGCCAACAACACTCCTAACATATATCATCTTAGGTCAAAGAAGAAAGAAGGGAATTTTGATAGCCATGATCAACCCCTCATAGCGGAAAAACCTGCTAAACCTGCTACAATCACTACTAAAGAAAAGAAAACTCAGAATACTTTGCCAACAACCAAAGAACCTGTCTTTGAGGTAAGGGTAGCTCCTAATCCTTTTTCCTCCTTTAGTTTTGAACATGAAATTCAAAAGATTAGAATTCCCGTACCCCTCTTAGAGCTAGTTAAAAATGAAGATTTCAAAAGGTCCCTCTCCAAGCTGCTACAATCTGAGTCCCCACAACCTTCTACAGACTCAGTAAATCTTCAAGATGAAAAGCCATCATTCGTCCTAGGTCCCATGGTAGAAGACAGAGACGATTCATCCCCTCCCTTCTACACATCCCTGGATATACATGATAAGGTGTTGCATAATTGCCTCATGGATTCAGGAGCTTCCCACAACCTTATGCCCAAAATAGTCATGGAAGAATTGGGACTAGAAATGACAAAGGATTATCATGATTTGTACTCTTTTGATTCAAGGAGGGTGCAATGCCTCGGAGTCATCAAAGACTTGGTGGTATCTTTATTTCAGTTTCCAATGAAGAGTGTGGTCATGGACATTGTAGTAGCTGATGTTCCCCCCAAGTTCGGCATGCTGTTGTCAAGATCTTGGATTAAAAAACTTGGAGGAACATTACAGATGGATCTCACATATGCCACTATTCTAGTCTTTGGAGGGGAACACAGAAGGTTGTACAGAGAAGCTCAGCTGGCCTACATTGTTAGTGACGAAGCAGACCCCACTAATCACCCCATATTTGCACTTGACACTAATTTGGGGTCTAGTTTATTGCAGATCACTGAGACTCCTGAAGCCCCTTTTCATATCAGAAAGAAACCCATATTTAATCACAAGATACCTTCTCCAACCACCTCTGTTTGGAAAATTTTCTTCGAGAGAGCTTCTTCTAGTGAAGGCGCTGGCGCTGGAGTGGTTCTTGTGTCCCCTTGGCAGGAAACCATATCCCTATCATACAAGCTAGAATTTGAAGCTACCAATAATGTGGCAGAATATGAAGCTCTTGTTCTGGGTATGAGGGCCACAAAAGAAATGGGAATTAAGGAGGTAGTAGTGTTCGAATATGTTGAGTTGATAATCCAACAAGTCAGAAATGCTTATCAGGCTAAGCATCCTCAGCTCAGGAGTTACAAAAATGAAGTGTGGGACCTGATTTATAATTTCTTCTCAGCTTTCAACATTTATTTTATTCCAAGAGAGGGAAATACTTTGGCCGATTTCTTAGTTGTCTCAGCTAATCTGTTCAAGATCCCTCTATTGCCTAAGATCAAATACGAGGTCAAGATAAGATATAGGCCATCTGTTCTGGACAATATCAAGCATTGGAAGGTTTTCGAGGATGATATTGAAATCGAAAAATTTCTTCAATCCGTCGATGAATTCTCTGCATTGCACATTGATCAGGATCTTGATCTCGAAAGTCACCCTCACCCTGAGGTATTTTTAAATAAAATTGATAATCACCATATTATTCATCCCCCTAGAAATCACATTCCAAAGGGACTGGTCCCTTTAGAAATATTGTTTGATGGAAATGATGTGGCAGTAAAGGGTAGGGTTTCAAGTGGAGATGTTGATACAACAGAGTGCAATATCGACACACAGGAGGAGCCTAAGTTTGTCAAGTTGTCAAGTAGTTTGAACAAAGTGTAGAGGGACGAATATACCGAGTTATTAAGGGAATTTTCTGATGTGTTTGCATGGACCTATGAAGACCTCAAGACATATGACACAACTGTCATTGAACACAAGATCCCACTGAAGGAAGAGGCTAAGACATTTAGGCAGAAGCTAAGATAGATAAATCCCATGTTGTTTCTTGTCATGGAGAGGGAAGTAAAGAAGTTGTTAGATGCCCAAATCATTGTCCCCCTGAGATATTCTGAGTGGGTAGCCAATTTGGTCCCAATGAGGAAGAAAAGTGGAGAAATCAGGCTCTGTGTTGATTTCAGGAACCTGAACAGGAGCTCAAAGAAAGACAACTATCCCTTGCCCAACATGGAACACATATTGCAGAGGGTAACTGGTGCATCTAGGATATCCATGATTGATGGTTTTTCTGGCTATAATTAGATATCAGTCATGTGTGAGGACAGAGAAAAAAAAACCTTCGCCACTCCTTGGGGCACATTCATGTATGCCAAAATGCCTTTTGGATTAATGAATGAAGGAGAAAAATTCCAACAAGCCATGGACATAGCCTTCATCAGGGAGAAAGATCAGTTTGTGGTGATCTATCTGGATGACATCACAGTCTTCTGCAGGTCTGATAAAGAGCACCATTGTCACTTGAGGAAATTTTTCTTGAAATGCCAGAGGTTTGGTCTATCCTTAAATCCCAAGAAATCTTTGTTTGCTATGAAGGAGGGGAATCTGTTAGGCCATATAGTATCAGCAGAGGGAGTGAGAATTGATCCTAGCAAGGTAGAGGAAATTCAGACCCTGTCACTTCCCAGGTCTAGAAAGGAGGTTCAGGGGTTTTTAGGGAATATTAATTTTTTGAGGAGGTTTGTCTCAAATTTTGCTAAGTTGGTGAAACACATCACAACCATGCTCAAAAAGGGAAATGAAGTAAAATGGACTGTTGAGCCCAGGGAATCTTTTGTCCAAATAAAAAGGGCATTGACTGAGGCACCTGTGCTGACCAGTCTTGATTATTCCAAGGATTTCCTAATTTTTTCTTTTGCTTCTTTTGATACAGTAGCAGCAGTTTTATTGCAGAAAAATGAAGAAGGGTGAGAGAAACCCATTTCCTTCTTCAGTAAGGCATTAAGAGATGTAGAAATCAGGTATGAGATCATGGATAAGAAGGCCTATGCCTTGGTGAAAGCTCTCAAAGATTTCAGAGTCTATGTCTTGCACTCAAGAGTGACTGCATACGTTCCTTTAGCCTCTATGAAGGACATCCTTATACAACCTAACATAGATGGGAGAAGAGGTAAATGGATTGCCAAGATCCTGAAGTTTGACCTGGAGATAAATCCCACCAAGTTGGTAAAAGGGCAGGGTTTAGCCAAGCTGCTGGCTGAATCCAATTGCAAGTCCTTGGGGGTTAGCTTCATCAACGCTTGCTCAGGAAATCAACAAGCTGAGTCGCCCATCAAAATATCTCAGGGTGGCTTATAAATAGCATAATGCACCTGGTACAGAGACATTTTGTACTTTATGTAAGAGTTGAATCCTCCTGATGGAATGGGAAAAAGCAAGGAAAGAAATTTAAATCTCAAGGAGGTCAGATATTTCCTTATTGACCAAGTATTGCACTGGAGAGATCCTCTAGGGGTGTTTCTGAGGTGTCTGAACCCACAGGAATCCTAGAGAGTTATGTTTGATTTCCATAGCAGGCTTTGTGGAGGGCATCATTTCTAGAAGACCACAACCCGTAAAATTCTCAGGGTTGGGTACTACTAGCCCACCTTATTCATTGATGTTTGTAGAGAAGTCATATCTTGCATCAAATGCCAAAGTTTCTCAGGAAAGCAGGAGCTCAAATCTCTGCCACTAAAGCCTGTAGTAGCTTCAACACCCTTTCAACAATGGGGGTTGGACTTCATTGGAGAAATTCATCCTCCTTCAAGTGGCTAGCATAGATGGATCCTAACTGCAACAGACTATTTCACCAAGTGGATAGAAGCTGCCCCCACTAGGAGTGCTTCACACAAAGTAATTATCAGCTTCTTGGAGGATATCATAGCCAGATTTGGCTGTCCCAGCAGAATTGTCATTGACAATACTACTTCTTTCAAGTCTGAGCTTCTAGTTAAGTTCTGTGAGCAGTTTGAGATTTCACTAATTCACTCCACTCCCTATTATCCTCAAGGAAATGGGCTGGCAGAATCTTCCAATAAAAGTCTAATCAAACTCATTAAAAGATTATTGGAAGACAATAAGAGGGCCTGGGATTTAAATCTCAAATTCGCTCTATGGGCCAATTGAGTGACAACAAAGAAGTCCCTGGGCACCTCACCTTTTCAACTTGTTTATGGGACAGAGGATGTGTTTCCCACTCAGCTCGCTTTACCTGTAGCTAAATTCTTTCAATATCATGAAGGAGAGCCAGACCATATGGTTAGGAGAATTCATTAAGTGGTGGAAGTGCAATAGACCAAGGAGCAGGTGATGGAAATAGCTCACAGTCATCAATAGAAGATCAAGCCAGCCTTTGAATGGAAGGTCAGGAAGGAGGAATTTGAGCTGGGATATTTGGTGCTTAAGTGGGATGCACCCAGGTAGGATAGGGGCAAACACAACAAGTTTGATGCCCTCTGGATCGGGCCCTTCAAAATCTCTAAAGTATTCTTAAATAACATGTATAGGTTACAGAATTTGGAGGGTGAAGAAGTCTTTAGCGGCCCAGTAAATGGGCATTTCCTGAAGAAATGTTTTGTTTGAGCCTTAGACAACTCCTCTGTTTTTGTAAATATTGTCTTTATTATTTTTCTGTTTATTTTCATCTTAATAAATGACTCCATATCCCAACATAAGGCAACTGGAACTGCAGAAGGAGTTCTTAGAGCATCGCAGGGATGACTCTATCCCCTTGGAGCCTAATGTTAGCGCCAATTCTTTCAAGTCATGAGCATCGAGCAAAACACACAGAAGAAGTCCATTTCGGTCTTAAAATCAAGCGAGTGGGAATTTTGTTTTCAACGGCGAGGATCCACAGATGGAGCAGATTGATGGTCATCGGGTAAGTTTGAGTCACAGAGTTGCACGAGGTCTGGTGCATGAGCTCATCTCTTATGGCCAAAATCAAGAAATGATGAGCCATTTCGGCATTTCGGCTACCGGGACTTCAAAGGACAAATGATTGCTATCTTCCACTACATTTCGAAACCTCGAAACACGAAATGTGAAAAGCGCCCAGGAGCCATTTCAACATTTTGGCTACTGGGAATTCAAAGAACAAAGGGTTACTCTTCCACTACATTTCAAAACCCTGAAACACAAAATGCGAAAAGCGCCCAGGAGCCATTTCAGCATTCTGGCTACCGGGAATTCAAAGAACAAAGGGTTTCTCTTCCATTGCATTTCAAAACATCGAAACGCAAAATGCGAAAAGTGCCTAGGAGCCATTTCGACATTTCAGCTACCGAGAATTCAAAGAACAAAGGGTTTCTCTTCCACTGCATTTCAAAACCCTGAAACACGAAATGAAAAAAGTGCCTAGGAGCCATTTTGGCATTTCAGCTACTGGGAATTCAAAGGACAAAGGGTTGTTCTTCCACTGCATTTCAAAACCTCAAAACACGAAATGTGAAAAGCACCTAGGAGCCATTTCGACATTTCAGCTACTGGGAATTCAAAGAACAAAGGGTTTCTCTTCCATTGCATTTCAAAACCCCGAAACGTGAAATGCGAAAAGCACCCAGGAGCCATTTTGGCATTTTGGCTACTGGGAATTCAAAGAACAATGGGGTCTATCTCTTCCACTGCATCGAGAAACTCCGAAACGCGAATTGCGAAAAGCATCCAGGAGCCATTTCGGCATTTTGGCTATCGAGATTTCAAAAGACACGGGGTCTCTCTTTATGTTTTCATTCTCGACCACCCCCCATGGAAGAAGCAGTTAATGAATATTGAGCAGGTGTTTGAGACCTCATCTCAACTCATAAATGGAGGGCATGGAAAAGGCCTGGAGAAATCAGCCCATGGTACCCTTGTATGTCAGTCCCTTTGTAAGAGCCATGCTGAGTTAATGTGGCATCTGATGAAGGAGTTCCGTCCATGTTTGACTGAGGAGCCTGCACACACTAATTCGGAGTTTAATGTCTCAGCTACCTTCTTTCTACGAAGGTGGCGAATTTCCCTGAGTATATATACTCAGTTTTTGTATTTCTGTAAGGGGGGATGGTAGAGAAGAGCTCTTGACTGTAATGTTTTAATGAAGCGTTGGTTTTGCTGGCTATATATCTGTATATGAAATTTCCTTGTTTAATGTAAGGCAACTCTCTTTTTCATCTTGTTTCAATCTCATACTAAAAGGGTTCATTATTGAATGATTCACATGAATCGTCGTGACTGTATTATGATAAAGGATTTATTATAATTCTGTTATGTTCTTTTAGTGTTTTCGCTTTTGAATATAAGAGGTTCTTGTGTTCAAAGTTTTCTTCTATAGGCTGTTGGAAGCTTGATGCCTACAACATCCCTTCACATCTCATCACAAAAGTCTTCCTCCTACTCACCCTTATTACAACTTACTGCCTGAAATTGAACCAAGACCTCATCTGCTTGTGCATGCCTGACCTAGTTTCTGAGTTAGAACGATATTTCTCCAAGTTTACTTCCATTCATCACCCTTTAACAAAAAATCATGACATTCAAACTGATGGGCCTCAGGCTTACTCCTGTTGCAATCTAGGAGTGACTTCTGACTCCAACAATGTGAAAAGTAAAAATTTTGCAAAAGAAAGCAAGCAAAAGAAACTATATAAAACATGTTTAAACACTCATGATTGTTTGTCTCCTTTCTTGGATTTGAAATTGTATAAGGAGATATTAATTCAACACTTCCTTTAAAATATGAAGTCAAAGTCCCAATTCAATATATAAATCATGGATATCGAGCAGAAAGAAGGAGAAATTGTCTGGGATTATGACCAACGGTTCAAAATATTGTTGCATTATAGGCTGACGTTCCATATTCAGGACATGCTACCCCATATTCGATTCCTACTCACCCAGTAGAAGGTGAAGACTCTGGCCGAGGAAATCGAAGTCACAATATGATTAGAGGCTACACCTGGAGGTCATAGAGACATCGATCGAGTTAGCACAGGTTCAATCGCAACTAACCAACCTAACAATACAACTACAAGATATGGCCAAAAATAAGGTCGTGTGTGAGCACATATGGTGTACTACATGTCGTTCAAAGGGACAACGTCGCAATGAGTGTGTGTTCCTTCCAAATTATGCGGTGAAAGATGTGCCAAGTCTGTTTCCATCGAGATAGTCAGAATGGTGTGAAATATTCATATAGTGGGGTCATGTGCCACCCCATTGTCCCAGATTAAAAAAGTACCAAACAATAAATCACACACCATTATGTGAGTTTTTTAAATCCTTCGACCATGATATCAGTAGTTGTCACTCCCTCTAGTTAATTTAGGAAAATACCCGAGATGCTTTCCGGGTAAAAGAGGAGCAAATGGGTAGTGAGCATGGTGGTGTCAACATAGGTGGATATAAATGAGGACCTTGAGGTGGATATGATTGTGGTTGTAGCCGCAGATATGGTGGAGGAGGTGGTAGACCCTCCACATGTTCCAATTTTGATGAGATTGGTCATGTCTCATGATTTTTCACTAAGTCGCCTGTTCTCTACACATATTGTTATAGTCCTGGACATGAAACCTAAGATTGTCCTGAATTACTGAAGAAGTGGGAGGACAAGAAGACTAACTGTAACATGGTGAATGTTGATCCGTGCAAAAACAAGAAGAAGAATGGAGAGGTAGGTGTCCGGGTAGGAACTTGTGGAGGGGCGAATACGGGGGAATACTTTGAGCATGGTGAAGGATCAAGTCAACAACCAAACAAAAATATCAGGAAGGAACCCTAACCCCCTCCTAAGTTTGATGTTTCGTAGAAAAAACAGTGTATGTGCGAGGAACAAAGGGCTCTTGAAGAAGAAATAGTGTGCGAGGAACAAAGGGCCCTTGAAGTAGAAATAACATGCGAGGAACTGCAACATGTGACTCAGAGATGTATTGAAGAGGAACGAATCCGACAGGAAGTGAAAAGGGAGGTGCATAGGTCTCTAGAGGAGGAATGTATCTGTGAATAAGTGTAGAGGGCAACACCGAGGTCGCTGGAAGAAGCACGTGCACATGAAGAAAAAAAAATATGCGACACAAATATATTTGGATGAGGTTCACATACATGAGGAAATTCAGTGCACAACCCAAATATCAATCAAATAAGCATGCATACAAGCTATTTCATGATTCATTGAGAAAAAATCCTATGAAGAACAACTCCAAGAAGAGTTGCAACGCATAGAGTGCTCAGATGCATTACATGACTTAGGTCACATGGAAGAATCTGAGGAGAAGGTCAATACCTTCTTGCATTGTTGTTTGTTCTTTCTTAAGGATCCAAAATATGCAATTAAGTTGACCCAGATGTTAATTTCTTACATGAAAGAACAAGGAGAAGATCCCACCATATCCTCTCTGCTACCGTAAAGGGATGTATACTAGGTTAGCAAACAAAAGTGTATTGGATGAGAGTTTAATATGACAATAGATCTTGGTGGGTATGACATGGATGGAGTCATGTTGGATCTAGGATCTCACGTGAACATTTTTCCAAAGAATTCTTGGGAAGTGATGGGTAATCCCAAGTTGTTTTGGTCGCTCATTCACCTCTGATTGGCCAATCAATACAATATCTATCCCATAGGTCAGCTAGAGAAATTCGAAGTCAACATAGAAGGCGTGAAAACAAAGGCCTATTTTGAAGTCTATGAGATCATGCATGAGTCTGATCCATATCTTTCATTATTGGGAATTGACTGGGACTTTGATAATAATGCGGTGTTGAAGAAGAGGCCGATGTCATTTGAAACCAACACCCTATGCATGGTCGCACCACACACCCATATGAGGGTGACTTCTACAATGAGCTCATAGATGAGGATGTATGGAGGACTACATCAACCCCATCATAGATGTAGAACTAAGTTTGAGGAGTTTTAAATATTATGATACATTTTCTGACGATGCCCTGGACACATGGAAGAATAATATCTACGAGTTGTCAACAAGGATATGCACACATATCTTGGCAGAAGAACGTTGGGAAGAATTCGGCTCCTATTGGTATGATTGGTCGAACCCAATGGACATACCGATTGCATGGCTACAACACATTCCTGAATATCAGTTGCCTCGTGCACTTGACTCAACACTGATAGGAATCCTCGCGGGATGGTGGGCTACACACCGAGAATAATGCTATGAATGGGAAGCTCTTGAAGCATATATGCGTGAAATATTTTGATCCAATCTTGATATCCATCAATACACATATCCCTGTGAAAGGCATTGGACCATAAAGTAGAGGCACAATGCACATGGCCACTATATGAATGCCTACCGCCAATTCCCTAAAAATCGCCACCTATCATCATTTCCTCAATTTTATGTTGGGAAACGTAGGCTACCTTCATTAATCTGAGATGATCTATTCCTTGCATGTCTATTCCCTAACCTCTTTGAGCACATAGATGACTCCAACAAAACTATTGAAACAATGATTAGCCAATGGATCCCACTGGAAGTTACTACACTTAATCCCCCTTCCCCAATGTAGACACTAACAGATCGTGCCTGAATGAGGATATGTGGTGAACCGTCGAGGGATACTCCACTTCTTTAAGACTATAATCAATTCCCATTGGGGTGAATTGAGACATGCATTGCACCTCTGAAACATATATCCACTGATAGGTCTGCCATCCATATCATTATTGCATTTGAAGATCCGATGACAACCATGGAATGGCCATATTACCATTCGAAGTGACATATCCTCCTCATACGTTCTATACCAATAATATGGGAACTGACGACTCATCAACATTGATGGAAAAAGGACGATTCCCCCCTGATCTCAAATAAAATAAATAATTAACTATATTAATTAGCATAAGTCTCGGTCTTAATGCAAGATCTTCCAAAATCAACCACAACATGTTGATCCTAACAACTAGACTTGGGGGAGAGTTTCAACCAAATCACCAAAAAGAAATAACAATTACTTCACACATGTCAATGGCCAGATGTTCATCTGAATAATTCAATTTCAAACTACCCTCACTCCCCACTCCATATACATTGTCCCTCCCATATCTCCCCAATACTCCATGACCAGTATCACCCATGCTAAGTATGGATTCATCCAAAAATCCCAAGGCCAAC
>SNQJ01S0205078.1:0-16511 GCA_010110895.2 Picea sitchensis | reverse complement strand
TTCACATTGCCACACACACTTGTACTTACCTTCAAATCCAATTTCCCATGCCTTAGTACACCTTTGTCTTCATGCCTTCAAACAAGCTAGGTAGCTAGTCCAATTCTACATTGAAAACCATGAAAGTACATCATCATGTGTTGAGAATCAAACACTCCTACTCGTATTTTCTAATGCACTTCTATGTATGTGATTCTCTCTTTAATAGAATCGAGTGCCTGATCTCACATTGAAAATATGCTAATTCCCACCAACTTACACCAAAATAGGCACTTACTTCCTTGTCGGGTGCTTTGGCTCCACTACCTTCCAAGCTAGTAGTGAGTCATCCTATGATTTTTTTAGTGATAAAAGGATGCAAAGTGGCCACCAATGCCACTGGAAACACTAACATTGGAATCCATTCATTCCTTAAAGTCCACATCATTTTTTCCTGAACTGCTTAAGTCAAATGAACCATCCAATGAAAGTTTCGAACATCTTGATTCTCTAAATAAACATCCACTACTTTGGGTATTGTAGACATAGTGTTATTTACTATGGATTCAAACCTAGTAAATTTTCTTTTTTGTGGGCCTTCATCCACCAAAGGTTACCAAAAACCTACAGTTAAGATCTTCTTTGATGTCTTAAAACCTCCAACTTCCTCTTTGTAAGGTTGCACTACTACATGATTAGTTGTTGTAATCATAGTCATGGTAGTCTCCTAGTGATTTCACTCTATTTCCCCCTCAACATAGGAATTACGTGAAGTTTTGTGTCATCAAAGCTTAACAAATTGTTAAGGTGAGGGATTGGTGCCACCTATCACATCCTCATAAACTATTGCACAAAAAAACTTCAAATTCATCCATGGGTACCACTTTGAAACTAGTAGTTCCACTCTAGTGTCCAAGCTATAAGTTGACTCCTTTAGCCAAGTCAACCACCCTACATGTTTTAGAGTTTACTGCCTTGAAAAAAGACTGCACCAATTTCAACTGCACATTGAGTTTAACAACCACTACTTCCTACATAAAAATTTGGGTTGCACTATTGTTAACCATCACCATAACTAACTTATTCTTCAACTTGGATTGAACAAAACTAATATTTGTATAGTTCTACTCTTGGCTTGAACACAACTAATATTTGTATAGTTCTACTCTTGTCTTGAACAAAACTAATATTTGTATAGTTCTACTCTTGGCTTGCCTTAGACATATTGCCAACTAAAGCACCCAATATTTGCAACACACCAACTGATGGTTGGATTTCTTAGTCCATAGCATTGACCCTCATCTTCAATGGACATTTCTTATAATAATTATAATTTGCAAAAATCCAACAAAAAACAACCTTACTACTATTTTTTTCTTAGATCCATATGATAAATTTATCATGTCCTTAGTGTTATCACATTAATATGTCCAAAATCAAGAGGGATATCACATCAAATTAGGTGGTTGACCACTAATATTGGTAATTTCACCCTAGTCTAATTGTGCATCCAAAACTAAAGATATATTTTTTTTATTTAGAACTTTGAATATGATGATGGACTGCTAACTAACAACACGTGCACATGAAACTGAAGGTACAACCAAATAGGTACCTGTCATATATTCAACTAGATACAGTGAAAGGAGAAAGCTTAGGAGGCAATGTATTTGCATCTAGTAGATATGATAAGCAAGTAAGGACTAGAGGTGAAAAAGTTTGAATAAAATTTTGTAGATGCATACAAATTTTCTTGCAGAAGGAGGATCGATATATTATAGTGAGAGGATGAGACATGTAATCATGTAAGCATCTGGTGAAACAATGGGTACTAAGGAACTACCTCTATAGATGTTGACTTGATTGTCAACAATAGGACATATCACATTGCACCATACTCCCTGCATGGCTTGGGGCTATTTCCCATGGATGGAATAATTGTAAAAATACAATCTGATTGAATTGATGGACTATGTAGGACCATGTTACAATTATAATGATTGGATGTGGTTGGTCCGTTACATGCGAAGTATGCGGAGATTTGCACTCGCCGCAAATTATATATGGCTAATAAACAAGGATAAAATAAGAAGGCGACTATCTATATATTGATGGAAGACCTAAAGCTTGGGTAATATCATGAGGGAGTTTATAAACAACACCGACTTGAGACAACAACAAACAGCTTGAATTTATATATGAGGGGCGTGGGGAAGAATCGAATGATCACAATGTGCGTAATAAAAATTATAGCTCCCAGGGAAGAGTTATAAGTGGATTACCATTTGAATCAAAAAGAAATATTGACTATCAGGTAATGGGGTTCTTGTACCTCTTTAAGAAACTTATACTTGTTGCATTATATTTTTTATTATCTTTAAAATTGTTGTAAATGTATCTTTAACATTGTTTTTGTTACCATTAACAATTTTTAAATATTTGGGGGTTCTAATTATATTATAATATTGCAGGATGATGGTGGAAAGAGACGGTAGAGTAGAAAAATAATGAAATGATTATCAATTTCACTTTCATTTTATGTTGTTTTTATTATTTGCTTATATAATTTTATTGAAATAACATTGTTTTGTTGAAACTATATGTAGTACACAGGCCATGTTGATCATGATCCCACCGATGAGGAGGGATTTTATCCTTGCACTGATCCAATGCTCTCATTAAAAAAAAAAAAAAAAAAAAAAAAAAAAAAAAAAAAAAAAAAAAAAAAAAAAAAAAAAAAAAAAAAAAAAAAAAAAAAAAAAAAAAAAAAAAAAAAAAAAAAAAAAAAAAAAAAAAAATAATAATTTAAAGTGTTTTTTTTTAATGTGCTCATATGTTCAATTATGATACTTTGTTCTTCAACTTTGTATTATCTGCAACATTTCCTTTTTTATAAAGGAATTTTTGGAGTTTGTTCAGGCACAGTGTTGGTAGTAGTGAAGCTCTGAGGAGGAGTCACGATGTGGTGGTCGCCTGGCCTTAGAAGACATTTGCTTCTCTATCTTCACTAATTTAGATAGAACATGACATGCATGGAACATCACAACTCCATGATTTTAGAGGTGGTGGCAGAGATGAGGATGATATTGATGTGGTTGAGATGGTTGCATATCCTGGAGCTAGACATGTGACAAACACAGGGGACCCTTCCGTGCACATTTGTGGTCGACGATAATGGAATTCCATTAAAACAATCAGACTCCCAGGTAGTTTTAATTCATATTTTAATCATTTAATGTTGTCCTCATACATAAATCATCTAGATTATTATTTTGAATTAATGATCATATCTTTTTATTGATGATGTAGGAAACGAGCTTTTTTATAGGCACCTAGAGAAAAAAGACCTTGTTTATTTTTGGGACAACCTTACACATGAGGTTGGAATTATAGAAATTCCAACCTCAAAAGAACCATGAATCTTGAGCCTCTTTGGAGTAGATTAGTTCAATAAAAAGTGGTCACATATGCAGTGGGTAAATATTTAAAATATCTGAGGATGTTTATGAAGCCAGCTTGGCGAGGGGAAATCTGAGTATGAAGCGTCCTCCTCAATTCGAGAGAGGAGTGGAAGGTGATCATTGATGATGCGAAAGAGAATATTTTGAAAAAATCGGGAGAACAAATAACTAGTACACCAAGGTAAATTACAATTTTTGAATTCAATACCGACTTTATTTTCTTTAGATCTAAATAAAAGTGTGGTTATATATAATATACTTGAAAATTTTGATGATAGGTTGCACGACACTTGAAGGAAACCAAAGAAAAGTTGCCAAACATATTGCCAAGCTAGGATAATCGACTACTAGAAGTCGATCTGAATCATAAGTACCCAAATATTTAAAGAATATTATTTGTATCACCTTACAACTTTAAGGTTATTGCATCCAAAAACATTAAAAACCATACCCTTATGCAATGAGGGTGATGACTTCGGAACTGAAACAACAGAGGAAGACCTCAAACTTGGTTGCAAGTATGGTTATAAATCCATGGTTGATCGTGCAGAAGCATAAGTGGAGCCCAAGATCCATTTTTGCGGGATAAGGTAAATAAAATCATTCCACATTAACCTTTCATTACTTAAAATATGTAAATGTTTGATATCGTCCATAATTTAATGTCTACTTTGTTTTAATCGAGGGGAGCATTACTATCAACGAAACCATTAGTATTGGACAACATAGCGTTGATAGTGAAACGTCGCCATAAGATCATTGTGCTCCCCAACATCCCCATCCCTGTGGGGTGCAACACAATGATGTTCCCGTGACTAAGGCCCACGATGGTAAATTGTCTATACATTAATCATATACATAATAATTATGTACTTATAAGTACGATGTTCAACAATGGAGAGAATGTCATAGTTGATCCTCCCTGACACGGTCGGTGAACGGGCGGAAACCATTCCAATGTTGTCGACTAGAGGACCAGGTAATTAATTACATTGTAGAGTTTTTTTAATATTAATGAACTACTAATGATATTTAAAAGCGGCCATATAAATTTAATATTTTTATTTTTGTAGGTGATGTCCCCTCCTGGCAGCATCCATGCTATGGGTATGAGACTAGACATGTACGGCGTGAAGGACTGAAACAACATCAACTCTTGAAGAGCACCCAGGTAAACAAGACATGGAGATGGATGAATTATAGACCTAGAAAAGAACAAAGAAGACTAAAAGAAATTCATGATGTGTAGTTTTATAAGATATTTAGATGTACATCACATGACCATGTCAATCATTTTATAATATTTTTCAGAGCATTACCCTTCTTTTCATTGTGTCTCATGTGACAAAGAGCATTACCATTAGCACCATTATGTCTTTTTAGTTGTGTCATGGACATGGTGTTGCTACTCAAATTGCCTCAAAACCTACTTATTCATTCCTCTATGATATGTACAATGATGTTGAACCTTCCACAAATCATTTGTGGCGGAAAATAAGACAGAGACTGAGGGGCAAGGATTTCAATGTTAAGGTTTTGTGATTCCACAAGGTGGGATCCCAAGAATTGTTTCCATCATAAACATGCTAAATACCTTGATTGAGAATGCAGTTTTAACAAGTTGAACATTGAAATCTTAGAGCGATGACATAATCGAGTAATATGGCGTTGATACTCTTCAAAGAATGTATAAATTCTCACCTCCCACAATCTCAATAAGCCTTTGGTGGTTGCAAAATTTTAGAAAAATGCATGATGTTTATAACATTTTGAAGGCATGGTGGTTTTTAGTTAAGCCATTCAAAACTACCACAAGTAAGATACACATAATAAAAAAATTGCAAATGGAACTGTTATTGTCTTGAACCTCTTGTATGGTAAATTATGCACTAGATACATATGGTTAGATGGATTTTGATTAGCCATGGGGTGCTCAAGCATGGGATGATATTTTTATTAGGTAGACTTTATATCTAATATTCCCCTGTGTGTTCCAAAGGTTAAAACTCCATTAGATAGTGGTGCACTTGATTTTTTTACATGGCGTCTTATCTTATGTGTTGTGTGTGTGAGTTAAGAGTTCTCCTTTTTCAAGCCCACCTAGTAGCCTTCATTTGCACTTGTAATGATTATTTCCAAGGCTTGTGTATAATCCATGCAGAAGTACTCCACTATATTTGACTTTGTTTTGGATCCCTTGTATGAAAGAATCTATGGTGAGAAGTTATGATTTTCACCATAGTCCACTTAAGTGTTGAAGAAAATTAATTATCGGTACCTACTAGAATTCTGACCATAATAGGATATATGGACCCGTAATTATTTCATTACACTTCCCGAGAATGTGTCTATTTGATTTCTCTTCCAAGATTAGGTAAATTTTTAATCTATACTACATGGGGCAGCAAAAACAATAAAAAAGAACAAGAGAGAGCTTTGGCCAAAGTTGCCACTAAAAACCAACAGTTATCAAATATTTGGCGTGGTTGTTGGGGATAAATTACCCTTGGAATATAAAACATATAATATTCTCTTATACATGATCATAGTAAATGATCCTCATCAAGTGGTCGTTGAGAAATTATTTGTATCTCAATCCTTGGTCTGGCCACTATGTCATCGGGAGTTGAGTAGGAGAAGCTATATAGGAGAGCTTCCAATTATGCAAATTTGGAAGCTAGAATAAGATAGTGTGTTGAAATGGTGTCATTTCTACCCTTAGTGGATCCAAGGCCATCAATCAAGCCCTTTGTATCGTTTGGCACCATTTTTATCACAACCACCAAGTAGCTAGGGCAAAGCTCCAATATTGAAAATGAAATCCCAATGGTTAATCTACCAAAAGAGGAGTTAGGAATCAGTGAAGTGAAAAAAGTTGAGCTAGATGACATCCAAATCCTAATAATATGAATGCTCAATTCCCAAGGGATGTTTAAAGGAAGAGAATTTGGTCACATGCCATAATGACTATCTTCAACTATGTGATGGGCAAAGCATATTCGAGGGAAGTGTCAATAAAGAGTAGAAAAATGGTGTCATAGTGGAGGGAAGTGTTGGTAAATAGTAGAGAAAGGGTTGTTTAGAGAATGGAATCAAGGAAACTTAATGCTAATAAAATCCTTGATATCAATGAGGTGGTCCTAGAAAGTTGCAAAGTGCTCATTGTTAAGCAATTTGAAAGACTAAGACGAGCATATAATGAATTGTCCAACAAGAGATTGAAAATGGAACTTTGTTGGATATTCATAGGGCAAGGGTTGAGAGTATGGTTAATGTACATGAGAATATGTTGAGTGAAATATTCACCCACCTAAATTGTTATATTTCAAATATGACCAACTTGATTATTAGTTAATTTTTGTTTTTAGTCATAAAGAAATTTCAAGAGAGAAGAAGAGATATTGTGGAGAGTCACTTAGGATACTAAGGGTCACTTGGTAGGTTAAAATTCATTTGGAGGTCTAAGAGTCTCCTTATTTTGTATAAAGAGGAAAAGCGTGTACACATTTGTAGGGGTATTTTTCTTTGTAATGTAAGTTATCTTCTTATGTGAATACATAAGCCATTGTCAACCAAGTTCTTTTTTTTTAGATATATGATTGGTTATGGGCTATTCTCTACTCTCCTAGGTATCTTGGTGCTTGTGGGTTGTAAAATTGTATCATGTGGATTATTTTCTTGTTTTCTTTCTTATAAAACCTTATATTTCACATGCTAACAACTTGATGTGAAGAAAGTGTGTTTTTGGTGATTTTTAGGCTATCCTTAGTCCTTGGAATTTTCCCTAGGAGTTTTGTATAAATGACAATTGGTGGACTATTCTCCCGATGTTTTGTAATTCTCCCTTTGTTTTACATCAAAGTTGACATGAAGTAGGTAGGATATGGGTGATTTGTAGTATATTCTAGATTCTTAGAGTTTTCCTTGGGTTTGGTGTTTATGCCATAGTTGGTGGACTATTCTACCTACTCTTTGTACCTATATTTTTTTTTCATGTCGATTAGTTATTAAAAATCACTCCCACATGATTAGTAATTTCATTTAATTTACAATTTTTCTTGCTTGATAGTTGCATTTATTTATTTAATGAAACGAATTATGACAGTGAGCTATAATGAAGAGGTTCACCATTTTTTAATGGTGGAAGGTCTAATTGGTCCTTTTTTCCTAGTGAATCTGTGAGGTTGTCATAGAAAAATTTCCCATGCCAACATTTGAGTGAGAGAGAAAGAAAGAGTGGATGACAAAGGTAGCAATGTAGAGATGCATGTTGTTTGCATTTATTGCTCATGCTCTACCCCAAATACTTGCATGGGATTCCAATACTACATCGAGATTTCAAGGGCCTTTATATGAACTCCCAAGAATGGTAGAAAATCTCATTGAAGTTTAATGGTGAAGGAAACACTACCACATTTTAGCATATTATAAATTATGAATGCAAGATTATGTTTACATAGCATTGTTCATGAAGATGTTTTTTGTGGGTTCTTTCCATTCAATTTTGAAGGAAAAGTGTGGGATTGGTATAATGTCCGACCAATTTGAACAATCCATAGTTGGTTTTAATTCAAATAAGCATTAAAAAAATTCTTATAGTGAATCTTATCATGTGGCTGAAATTGTAGGAGTTTTTGTGCAATGTACATGGAAGATGAGGAGTCCATCTAATATTTCAACACAAAATATAATATTCCACCTCAAATGTTTTATGAGGTTTATGTCCAAGCTCTTCTAGAAACTATATCCATTTTCACTTTGCAGAAGGGAATACTTAGCTTTTGAAGAAGTACAAATCCTTGAGAAATATTTGGAGTATCCTCTGACTTTGCCTCCTTTCTCAAATCCAATAATACATATAATGAAAGTAACTCATTTCAATCAAATATATATGAAATTGAAAATGCACCTTTTTCCGTTCTAATACACACCTATTGAAAGTGATTTTATAACATATTGTATTTGTAGATGATCCCTTGCTAGTTGAAATCCTGCAACAGGTTTTGAACTTAGCCTTGTTGTCACTTTTTATTGCACATATGACAAAGGTAATACCAATGCCAATGTCAAGTGCCTTTGGTTTTCTTGGATGACACCATCATTTGTTATCAATCCCTATGAAGCACCATTAAAGTGTAGGTTATGCCAAGTAAGTTTTGGTGTTTTCTAGTATATTTATGATGTCTTAGTGGTGCTTTTATCATTGTCATAGAAACATTTTAGGGTGGGGTTACTAATATTAAATGGCTTCATTTATACATGAATTGGGTTATAGTCATATAATGACGATTATAGTTAAGATGATCATGATAGAAATGACCCTCCTAAATTAAATACAATATTTTGAATGTTTGGAACTCTTAGGTGGTTATAGTAGCTTAGATAAGTTCAATTTTCATTTCATTTTATAATAACCATACTTGGTGAGAGGGATCAAAATACTAGGATGTATTGCTTCTAGGATTTACAAGGAAAATTTATACCACAATGAATTAGGGTTCCACTTGTGTTAGTTATGGTAGGTTTTGACTCGTTCATCGCTAAAATCACAATTTAATTGATTCAACTAAATAACTAGCAAAAAAGAACATGAATTAAACCACAAGTAAAGCCTCCCTTTATATCTCTTTTTTCTATCCAAAATTATTTTGGCTCATTTAATTATTTTATTAGATGGTATCTCAAAATATGATAGATATATCCTTCTATTTCATTGAGATTTTTTATCCTCTTGATTAAGTTGTTGGGTCAATGTTTACTAAATTAGTTATAGAGAATTATTCCCTTCCAATAGCAAAGGATATTTCAAGTTCAACATATGGTAAATTAGAGGCTACAATTATAGAAGAGGATAAATGTTAAATGATTTTGAAGTTTTGTGATTTTCCCTCACTAGATTCTACCTAGGCAATCTTTGTTGAAATTGAAATTTTGGATTAGTGAATTTGTTGGTTTTACTAGAAAAAATGGATTCAACACCCTTGAATACCACTACTGCACTTGGATTATGTAATGTTAGCATTTGATATCTACAATTTCATCAATCCAAAATGATTCCTTCATATTCGAAGCCCAAAGTTTCAATTTCTCCTCCCATTATTTTAAATAGTTGCAAAAGGGTGACCTCATTAGACATATAGATTACACCCTATCATATATCCTTGTATTTTTAGTTCTCTTTCAAATATCCACTTGTATGCTTTCAATGACTAGAGATAATATAAATAGAAATCTCCTTTGGTCTTTTAATAGGGTCAACCAATGGAAATGGAATTAGAACTTGATCAGTGTTAGGAGAATTCCATGAGATACGAACATTGACTAAAGTTAAAACTCCTCACTCTCCAATGTTAGTCTCAAACTCGTTGTAGTATCCGAATTTAATTCTCTTGCTAGAAAAAAGGTGTTTATATACATAACATATAATTAAATAATATCCCATGTTAACTAGGTTTTGGTTGGTTGATGGGTAAAGAAAGGGTGTTTTGATTCTCAACAAAGATTCAAGATTTGTTTGGTTGGTAGGTAAAGAGGGGATGTTGTGATCCCCCCTACAACATGCCATTTAAAAGCATGTTTGTTTGTCATGGATAATTCACCCTCCAACATGTAGTTAAAAATTAGATGGATAAGTTCTATGACTTTGGTTTTTTCCCAAGTGTGAACTATTTCTCATGTAGTCATAAAAAATAATGTTGTAAAGGTAGTTTGCAGGAAATTAGCCTTGTGTATAATCATTAAACAAATAAGAAGAAATGGCCTTGTCAACTAGATTCCCACAAGCTTTTGACTCAGAATGATATTTCTAAATATTCCCAATAATGGAATGGCCCTTAATTTTAAATATTTCCCCAATAAACCCTTAATTTTAAAGATCCCCACAAGATTGCTCAAATTTATTTATTTATTTATTTTTCCCAAATATATATATATATATATATATATATATTTAAAACAATTTTGTTGCAATTTGGCCAACAAAAATCCTGCAATGAATTTGCTATTTAAACCAAGAAAAGTTGTCGTCGTGTTCCGACATATAATAGAAATCATGCAACAAAATTGCTATATAAACCCTGAGAAAGTTGTTGTCACTAGATATGCACGACAAGAAAATATAAGCGTAAAGTTTTCATCGCCATGGAAGCACAACAAAATAATCGTGTGATGAATTTGCTATATAGACCACAGTTGTAAATTAAGCAATTGCGGCACATTGAAATCTGTGACAATTTGCTATATAAGCCACAAAATTTGTATAGCAAATTGTGCTTCTCATATATGTTGTTGTCACTTGTCATAATAGACATTTGATAGTCATTCATCAGTGTCGCGATGATTTCCTGTTGTGTCTCTCTTTAGATGAATGCTTCACTTGAGTGGAGTATTGGCGACAATATTTATTTTATGCATGGTGAGAAGTTCCTTACGGTCATTGCTCTTGTGACGTTAATTCAAGTTTGTTGAAATTTCCACGTCACATGAAACGACGTTTTAGAGACTGAAGATTCGTCGTAATATCCATGAAATAACGTCACAAGAGAATCTAAATAGTCGTTGCAAAATGACCTAAATTTGCTAATGAATTAAGGGGTGCTAAATTACTTCTCAAAAGATTGACGAGGTGCGGATACCACCGAGGTCAAATTAAAGATGAAAGATATCCACAAGGGCAGCAACTGGGACAATACATGGTCACTATGAATTTGTGGTGGTGCCATTTGGGCTACAACAATGCAGGCCACTTTATTTGTAATGGACAATGTTTTCGATGAATTCTTGGGCATATTTGTATTGGTTTTCATTAATGATATCTAATATATTCCAATGAAATAGGGAAGAACATGAACATCTCAAGTTAGTACTTCAAGTACTAATAGAGAACGCATCCTCCTATGTTTAGTAAGTGTGACTTATTTCTAGAAACAAGTCCATTACTTAGGACATTATGGATTGGCCTACCCCAAATACAATATCAAAGCCATTATGGATTGGCCTACCCCAAAGGATATATTTGACATGAGATCCTTTATGGGCCTAGCGGAATACTATAGAGTTATTGATCGATTATTTTCGTACGAAATGATGAAGATATAGTAAAGAAATGCGAGAGATGTGCCAGATATTCAATAATATAACATAAATGTATGGAGATGCAACCATAAACAGAGATGTCTGGTAATACACAATTTCTATTAATCAAAAGAAATAGGAGACTATAAAAATCACAGTGAAAGGCTAAGCTAGAATGGTGACAACTTATCTCGAAGAAGAGATGTGATGTCGCATTCGCAAGAAGATGATTACAATGAGACTCCCCGAAGGAATTTACACAATAATCGGGAATGCCACAAGTCTTAGACATCCAAAACCTAACCCTAGGAGATGAATCGTCAAAAATCTTGTGAATGGTTTGGGTGGATTAATTACATCAACTTCAGGAGTCGTAACTTTGCATCACGATCTCCGTTTTAAAGTATGATGGCTTCGTTGGGAAAAGGTATCGTCGAGGAGATTCATTTGGGGAAACATCGTGCCTTTTTCTGTAACAGAACCTCGGTTTGAAAAATCTTCATTTCAGAGCCCTCAAATGGCCCCGGAAGTTAAAACCTATAAAAATAGTAAATTGCCAAAAGTACGGAAAAGCTGTTTTGAGCAGGTTGGAAAAGATGGGTAACAGCGATATCCACATGGATCAATCCTCCTCCTTAGAAAGCAATGGTCCATTGCATTGAGTTCAGGAGAAGGAAAAGTGTTGTTAATCTCTTGCATCTTGTTGGTACTTGTCTTCTTTGGAGAGCGTCAGCATTTGCTCGGTTGTGAAGTCTATCTAGAAATGTGTTGGGGTTGAGGAGTTGTTCAAGTGAGATATGAGAGGATGGTGTCTTGAGAAGGAATCTTTACTAGCATTTCTTTTAACCTTAGCTATACGGTTGGATAGAAGGTGCTTGGGGTGAAACGTAATGTGCGGTGTCCTTTGTTCTCCTTTTGAACGGTGTGAAGCTGAATTTTTTAATATGAGATGCTACCTTGCGACACTTTTAGGTGGAGCGATGGTCCCGAGAACTCTCAGTGCAGCCGGGATGACTCCCAAAGTAACAATGACACTCTTGGGGTGAGAACTCATAAACAACATGGCATCTCCACATATATGGTTGGCCAAAGACAACACCCATCGGTGGGAAACATCACATAATACCTCATCCTTGAAGGGTTGGATGTAGAATGACAATCCTTGTTGGATGACCTGAATATCGTCCTTGGTTGAAGCCACCCAATGTTGTATGGTTGATAGTGTGGTGACATGGGCAATCCCAACTGTTTGATGACTTCTCTTGAGATGAGGAGTTATTAAGCTTCCGCTATCAACAATAAAAATGCGTGAGGTCCCCATCACCGCGTCTATGAATGAAAAGGCTCCCCTCTTGAGGATGTTGGTTCTTGGTTGAGTGTGCTGATGGCGACAATAACAGTGGAATTACGTGTCAATGATATGTCCGCTTACCATTATTTTTGAAATCATATTCGGAATGGGGGTTCGGTTCTTTGTCTTTGATCTCGGCCACTAATGAATCGTACAGTGACATTCATCGGTGGTGTACCGGGGGATTTTGAGCCTCACACCATTTTGGTCGTCCTTCTTTCTTCCATGACCTTCTTTTCGTGATGTTGGAATGGTTTGGAAAGCTGTTTGTTGGGATGCTTTGTCATACTTTGGTTGTTCGCGGTTGCGGACCCGAACTCCCGTTTGTTACGGTGTAGAACTACGCTCAATTTATGAGGATATCGATAAGCAACACCGGTAGATGAATGTCTGAAAATCATTTGATGCAGATGTATCTATTTAAACTACATTGAACTCCAAGTAACAAACAATTCTTTGATACCCGACTTGGTACAAGGTATGGAAGGTATTGGTGAACTCGAACTACTTGGCCCCTCTTGCCGGTGTGGGTCCATCTCATGTCTTGGTCCTCATAGTTGCCAGCAGGGGTATCTCTTGTTCCTTTACTGCATCCTAAAAAAAATCTAAATTATGACCGACCCATATATTCCAGGACTCCTCTGTGGAACTTTGCTCGATGGTTCCACCAATGTTTGACATAGAGGAGAGCTTTGGGAGTCGCGAAGGTGATCTTTTCTTTGTTGGAAAAATTGTGAGCAAAGAAATAGCAGCCCTAGCGAGTTAACGAATTTTTCTAGGGCTTACGCATCATCCTCCTTCAAAATACGAGGAATATCAAAGTTAACTTGTACCTTGAAAGGCGAGGTGCCTCCAAAGTGGTTGCTGATGAAGATGCGATCGGTGGCCGGTTGAGGGATGTGAGCAAAATTCTCCATCATTTATTCCCTACATTAGATACGAGCTTGCTCAAAGCAATGAATTGATATGATCTCTGTCTTTTTTCTTTTCTTCGCCATTGAGGGTTTCTGGGTGTGTGAGAGAAATTTTACTCAAGAGAATATTTCGAGACCCAACTGCTATACCGGACCTAGATGGGGACGTACTGTAACTTGATCGAGGGTAGCACTCACGACCTGCTTGATCCAGTTATTTTCGGCACAAAATGAAGCAGAGATATAATAAAATGCAGAAATGTGATGGCTACTCACATTAGCAAGAATATGATTACAACAATGAAGGTTGAAGGCCTTTTTACAATAAGCGAGAATGCCAAAATGCTCTTAGATATCCAAAAACCTAACCCTAGGAGATGAAGCGTAAAATTCATGTGGTGGTTGGGTAAGTTAGTACATCAACTTCGAGGTCCATAAGTTTTGCATCAGATCTCCGTTTTAGTATGATAACTCCTTTGGAAGGTATCGCCGAGGAGAGATTATTTAGGCTCAATCATGCCTGGCCATCATTGAGAACCTTGATCTCAAGCAACCCATTTAGGCCCTCAAAATGGCCCAGGAAGTTCATTTGCTAAAATACTAAATTGCCAAAGTGCGGAAAGATGTTTTGTAATGATCCCAAACTTCCATTGTGGGATCATCAGCGTTTTAATTGATATTTTAACTTTCTTTGGTGAGGTATTGTCCAAACACTTTATGATCTGCTTTTAGATGTGTTTTATATGTGTGTATGCAACAAATATGAAAGAGATAACCATGGAACATATCCATGCATATGCAATGAATGGAACCAAACCCAAAACATCTCTCCAATTTCTTCTTTATTCATAAATAAAGAAACACCTTACAATGAAGATCTTCGGAATGCTCAGCAGGATTGCCAAGAAGACAATGAATAGGTACTTTACAAAAATGCTCGCTAATACCGAATGTCTTAAAGAATAAATGAAGATTAATACAAGTATATTTGAATGCCAAACTCTCCCGATTTGGAAAATGCAGCTCAATAGGTAAACCCTCAATAACTGAAACCCTGTACCAAAAGTGATAATCCCCTAAATATGCCAATGATAGATCGGTGATGGTAAGAATAGCCAGTTGAATATCTGAATCCCTCTTGATCTCTTGTGAATCTGAAATCCCCCTTGAATGAATTAGCCCACTGGATGAGTGAAGCCCTAGATAATTCAACCTTGATTAAGGAGGCATCCAAATGCTATGAAACTATCCATAAATATAGATCG
Source organism: Picea sitchensis (assembly GCA_010110895.2). NCBI lineage: Eukaryota > Viridiplantae > Streptophyta > Pinopsida > Pinales > Pinaceae > Picea > Picea sitchensis. The sequence goes on along the minus strand of SNQJ01S0205078.1, from coordinate 1,468 downwards.
GGACACTACAAGTCGCTAGGTGAAGTCATAGGGTTAGATCTGAAGTGTAACACCTCCAAGCGGGACTGAATGCGGGATCTCAAGCAGCCCCCTTCTCTTCAATTGGCCCACTACTCAAAATATCTGAGCCATTAAACTATCTCGGCACTAGATCACGATGTCAAGGCCTGTAATGACAAGTGATAGAATCCTCTTGGCCCTTCCAATCTCCTGTCTCCAGGATGAATGCGCCCCTTGTTGGAAACCCCAATGGTGCACCCTCCTCCTCTTCTGTGCCTATGGGTGTAGAACCTCACTGCCTTGATGTGAATCGACTAAATGGTGTGGAGAGTATTGCATCTCGAGAGACCAAGCTTGGGACAAGCTGGAATCTTTCACTACCGAATCATCCTCTAGGGTTTATTAAGTCAAAACCCTCAAAACCCCAATGTTGGACTCATTAGCTAAGTAAGAAATTAAATAAGATCATACATGAATGAATGGGAAGAGGCCCTTGCCTTTCCTTTATACTTTGGCTCACCTTGTCCCTCAAAGTGACTTTCATTTTGTCTTTAATTAATTAATTAAATCACTTTAATTAATTAATTAAGCACCCCCCTTACTGGGAACCCCCAATGGTGCGCCCTCCTCCTCTTCCTGTGCCTGTGGCTGTGTAGAACCTCCTACACGGATGTAGATCTGACTAAAATGGTGTGGGAGAGTATTGCATCTCCGAGACCAAGCTTGGGACAATCTAGGTGGAATCTTTCGCCACCGAATCGTCCTCTAGGGTTTGTTAAGTCAAAACCCTCAAAACCCCCAATGTTGGGCTCACTAGCTAGAAGCCAGAAATTAAAATAAGATCATACATGAATGAATGGGAAGAGGCCCTTGCCTTTCCTTTATACTTTTGGCTCACCTTGTCCCTCCAAAGTGACTTTCATTTTATTAATATTTAATTAATTAATTAAATCACTTTAATTAATTAATTAACATTCATCAGTGTTGTGCCAGGGGATTTTGTGGAACTCGCACCATTTTCCGGTGTCCTTTGTCTTCCCGTGACCCTTCTTTTCCTGTGTCTTGGACTGGTTTTTGGGAAACTGTTTGTTAGGGCCATCTTTGTCATACTTTGGTTGTTGTGGATTTGCAGACCAGAACTCCCATTTGTTCTGGTGCTTAAATTTCTTCTCAATTTTAACAACATATCGATAAGCAACACCAACTGATGAGATGTCCAGAAAATCCATTTCATTCTGGATGTATCTGTGTAGAGCCCCATGGTATTTCAGAACCAAATGTTGCTCAGAGTCTTTGATACCCAGCTTGGTGCGCAAGGTATGGAAGGTATTGGTGAACTCCAGAACTGCTTGGCCCCTCTCTTGCCGCAATGTGGTCCATCTCATGTACTGGTCCTCATAGTTGCCAATATGGTAATACTGTTCCTTTACTGCATCCACAAAAAAATCCCAAGTGGGATCGACCCCAT